>CAXDIG010000346.1:0-142014 GCA_963989225.1 Dromius quadrimaculatus | reverse complement strand
ACGATCCACGAGCAGCCCCAAATCTACTACTGCAGATACACCTAAACTAAATAGAGATGTGTTAGAAGAAAAATAAGTGAAATGAAAGTGTACACAACAAAAGTCGTAGCACATCACTAATCAGAAAGGGCCTAAAAAGGCTGAAGGGGTTCTATAAAGACAATTTTGTAAGAATTTAATGAAGTTACTGGGAAATACTAAATGTTTTCCTTCGGAAATTGTTTTTTAAAGCTTTGTCAGTTTGCTGTGGCAAGCAAACTTTAACTCAGTTTAAAAAATCACTTTCCGGTCGAATGTTGTTTAATTGTGGGGGTCAAAAAAGTTTTATGGGGCAATATAAAAATTAAACTGGACCAAAAATAAATCTTAAATGACTTACCGAAGCAAATTTTCCAACCTTTATATCCATCAATTGGAACTGCCACATTTGTCAACGGCATTGCCACTAGCTCTTCACGATCCTAACATTACGATCCACGAGCAGCCCCAAATCTACTACTGCAGATACACCTAAACTAAATAGAGAATGTGTTAGAAGAAAAATAAGTGAAATGAAAGTGTACACAACAAAGTCGTAGCACATCACTAATCAGAAAGGGCCTAAAAAGGCTGAAGGGGTTCTATAAAGACAATTTTGTAAGAATTTAATGAAGTTACTGGAAATACTAAATGTTTTCCTTCGGAAATTGTTTTTTAAAGCTTTGTCAGTTTGCTGTGGCAAGCAAACTTTAACTCAGTTTAAAAAATCACTTTCCGGTCGAATGTTGTTTAATTGTGGGGGTCAAAAAGTTTTATGGGGCAATATAAAAATTAAACTGGACCAAAAAATAAATCTTAAATGACTTACCGAAGCAAATTTTCCAACCTTTATATCCATCAATTGGAACTGCCACATTTGTCAACGGCATTGCCACTAGCTCTTCACGATCCTAACATTACGATCCACGAGCAGCCCCAAAATCTACTACTGCAGATACACCTAAACTAAATAGAGAATGTGTTAGAAGAAAAATAAGTGAAATGAAAGTGTACACAACAAAGTCGTAGCACATCACTAATCAGAAAGGGCCTAAAAAGGCTGAAGGGGTTCTATAAAGACAATTTTGTAAGAATTTAATGAAGTTACTGGGAAATACTAAATGTTTTCCTTCGGAAATTGTTTTTTAAAGCTTTGTCAGTTTGCTGTGGCAAGCAAACTTTAACTCAGTTTAAAAAATCACTTTCCGGTCGAATGTTGTTTAATTGTGGGGGTCAAAAAAGTTTTATGGGGCAATATAAAAATTAAACTGGACCAAAAATAAATCTTAAATGACTTACCGAAGCAAATTTTCCAACCTTTATATCCATCAATTGGAACTGCCACATTTGTCAACGGCATTGCCACTAGCTCTTCACGATCCTAACATTACGATCCACGAGCAGCCCCAAATCTACTACTGCAGATACACCTAAACTAAATAGAGAATGTGTTAGAAGAAAAATAAGTGAAATGAAAGTGTACACAACAAAGTCGTAGCACATCACTAATCAGAAAGGGCCTAAAAAGGCTGAAGGGGTTCTATAAAGACAATTTTGTAAGAATTTAATGAAGTTACTGGGAAATACTAAATGTTTTCCTTCGGAAATTGTTTTTTAAAGCTTTGTCAGTTTGCTGTGGCAAGCAAACTTTAACTCAGTTTAAAAAATCACTTTCCGGTCGAATGTTGTTTAATTGTGGGGGTCAAAAAGTTTTATGGGGCAATATAAAAATTAAACTGGACCAAAAATAAATCTTAAATGACTTACCGAAGCAAATTTTCCAACCTTTATATCCATCAATTGGAACTGCCACATTTGTCAACGGCATTGCCACTAGCTCTTCACGATCCTAACATTACGATCCACGAGCAGCCCAAATCTACTACTGCAGATACACCTAAACTAAATAGAGAATGTGTTAGAAGAAAAATAAGTGAAATGAAAGTGTACACAACAAAGTCGTAGCACATCACTAATCAGAAAGGGCCTAAAAAGGCTGAAGGGGTTCTATAAAGACAATTTTGTAAGAATTTAATGAAGTTACTGGGAAATACTAAATGTTTTCCTTCGGAAATTGTTTTTTAAAGCTTTGTCAGTTTGCTGTGGCAAGCAAACTTTAACTCAGTTTAAAAAATCACTTTCCGGTCGAATGTTGTTTAATTGTGGGGGTCAAAAAGTTTTATGGGGCAATATAAAAATTAAACTGGACCAAAAATAAATCTTAAATGACTTACCGAAGCAAATTTTCCAACCTTTATATCCATCAATTGGAACTGCCACATTTGTCAACGGCATTGCCACTAGCTCCTCACGATCCTAACATTACGATCCACGAGCAGCCCCAAATCTACTACTGCAGATACACCTAAACTAAATAGAGAATGTGTTAGAAGAAAAATAAGTGAAATGAAAGTGTACACAACAAAGTCGTAGCACATCACTAATCAGAAAGGGCCTAAAAAGGCTGAAGGGGTTCTATAAAGACAATTTTGTAAGAATTTAATGAAGTTACTGGGAAATACTAAATGTTTTCCTTCGGAAATTGTTTTTTAAAGCTTTGTCAGTTTGCTGTGGCAAGCAAACTTTAACTCAGTTTAAAAAAATCACTTTCCGGTCGAATGTTGTTTAATTGTGGGGGTCAAAAAGTTTTATGGGGCAATATAAAAATTAAACTGGACCAAAAATAAATCTTAAATGACTTACCGAAGCAAATTTTCCAACCTTTATATCCATCAATTGGAACTGCCACATTTGTCAACGGCATTGCCACTAGCTCTTCACGATCCTAACATTACGATCCACGAGCAGCCCCAAATCTACTACTGCAGATACACCTAAACTAAATAGAGAATGTGTTAGAAGAAAAATAAGTGAAATGAAAGTGTACACAACAAAGTCGTAGCACATCACTAATCAGAAAGGGCCTAAAAAGGCTGAAGGGGTTCTATAAAGACAATTTTGTAAGAATTTAATGAAGTTACTGGGAAATACTAAATGTTTTCCTTCGGAAATTGTTTTTTAAAGCTTTGTCAGTTTGCTGTGGCAAGCAAACTTTAACTCAGTTTAAAAAATCACTTTCCGGTCGAATGTTGTTTAATTGTGGGGGTCAAAAAGTTTTATGGGGCAATATAAAAATTAAACTGGACCAAAAATAAATCTTAAATGACTTACCGAAGCAAATTTTCCAACCTTTATATCCATCAATTGGAACTGCCACATTTGTCAACGGCATTGCCACTAGCTCCTCACGATCCTAACATTACGATCCACGAGCAGCCCCAAATCTACTACTGCAGATACACCTAAACTAAATAGAGAATGTGTTAGAAGAAAAATAAGTGAAATGAAAGTGTACACAACAAAGTCGTAGCACATCACTAATCAGAAAGGGCCTAAAAAGGCTGAAGGGGTTCTATAAAGACAATTTTGTAAGAATTTAATGAAGTTACTGGGAAATACTAAATGTTTTCCTTCGGAAATTGTTTTTTAAAGCTTTGTCAGTTTGCTGTGGCAAGCAAACTTTAACTCAGTTTAAAAAATCACTTTCCGGTCGAATGTTGTTTAATTGTGGGGGTCAAAAAGTTTTATGGGGCAATATAAAAATTAAACTGGACCAAAAATAAATCTTAAATGACTTACCGAAGCAAATTTTCCAACCTTTATATCCATCAATTGGAACTGCCACATTTGTCAACGGCATTGCCACTAGCTCCTCACGATCCTAACATTACGATCCACGAGCAGCCCAAAATCTACTACTGCAGATACACCTAAACTAAATAGAGAATGTGTTAGAAGAAAAATAAGTGAAATGAAAGTGTACACAACAAAGTCGTAGCACATCACTAATCAGAAAGGGCCTAAAAAGGCTGAAGGGGTTCTATAAAGACAATTTTGTAAGAATTTAATGAAGTTACTGGGAAATACTAAATGTTTTCCTTCGGAAATTGTTTTTTAAAGCTTTGTCAGTTTGCTGTGGCAAGCAAACTTTAACTCAGTTTAAAAAATCACTTTCCGGTCGAATGTTGTTTAATTGTGGGGGTCAAAAAGTTTTATGGGGCAATATAAAAATTAAACTGGACCAAAAATAAATCTTAAATGACTTACCGAAGCAAATTTTCCAACCTTTATATCCATCAATTGGAACTGCCACATTTGTCAACGGCATTGCCACTAGCTCTTCACGATCCTAACATTACGATCCACGAGCAGCCCCAAATCTACTACTGCAGATACACCTAAACTAAATAGAGAATGTGTTAGAAGAAAAATAAGTGAAATGAAAGTGTACACAACAAAGTCGTAGCACATCACTAATCAGAAAGGGCCTAAAAAGGCTGAAGGGGTTCTATAAAGACAATTTTGTAAGAATTTAATGAAGTTACTGGGAAATACTAAATGTTTTCCTTCGGAAATTGTTTTTTAAAGCTTTGTCAGTTTGCTGTGGCAAGCAAACTTTAACTCAGTTTAAAAAATCACTTTCCGGTCGAATGTTGTTTAATTGTGGGGGTCAAAAAGTTTTATGGGGCAATATAAAAATTAAACTGGACCAAAAATAAATCTTAAATGACTTACCGAAGCAAATTTTCCAACCTTTATATCCATCAATTGGAACTGCCACATTTGTCAACGGCATTGCCACTAGCTCCTCACGATCCTAACATTACGATCCACGAGCAGCCCCAAATCTACTACTGCAGATACACCTAAACTAAATAGAGAATGTGTTAGAAGAAAAATAAGTGAAATGAAAGTGTACACAACAAAGTCGTAGCACATCACTAATCAGAAAGGGCCTAAAAAGGCTGAAGGGGTTCTATAAAGACAATTTTGTAAGAATTTAATGAAGTTACTGGGAAATACTAAATGTTTTCCTTCGGAAATTGTTTTTTTAAAGCTTTGTCAGTTTGCTGTGGCAAGCAAACTTTAACTCAGTTTAAAAAATCACTTTCCGGTCGAATGTTGTTTAATTGTGGGGGTCAAAAAGTTTTATGGGGCAATATAAAAATTAAACTGGACCAAAAATAAATCTTAAATGACTTACCGAAGCAAATTTTCCAACCTTTATATCCATCAATTGGAACTGCCACATTTGTCAACGGCATTGCCACTAGCTCTTCACGATCCTAACATTACGATCCACGAGCAGCCCCAAATCTACTACTGCAGATACACCTAAACTAAATAGAGAATGTGTTAGAAGAAAAATAAGTGAAATGAAAGTGTACACAACAAAGTCGTAGCACATCACTAATCAGAAAGGGCCTAAAAAGGCTGAAGGGGTTCTATAAAGACAATTTTGTAAGAATTTAATGAAGTTACTGGGAAATACTAAATGTTTTCCTTCGGAAATTGTTTTTTAAAGCTTTGTCAGTTTGCTGTGGCAAGCAAACTTTAACTCAGTTTAAAAAATCACTTTCCGGTCGAATGTTGTTTAATTGTGGGGGTCAAAAAGTTTTATGGGGCAATATAAAAATTAAACTGGACCAAAAATAAATCTTAAATGACTTACCGAAGCAAATTTTCCAACCTTTATATCCATCAATTGGAACTGCCACATTTGTCAACGGCATTGCCACTAGCTCCTCACGATCCTAACATTACGATCCACGAGCAGCCCCAAATCTACTACTGCAGATACACCTAAACTAAATAGAGAATGTGTTAGAAGAAAAATAAGTGAAATGAAAGTGTACACAACAAAGTCGTAGCACATCACTAATCAGAAAGGGCCTAAAAAGGCTGAAGGGGTTCTATAAAGACAATTTTGTAAGAATTTAATGAAGTTACTGGGAAATACTAAATGTTTTCCTTCGGAAATTGTTTTTTAAAGCTTTGTCAGTTTGCTGTGGCAAGCAAACTTTAACTCAGTTTAAAAAATCACTTTCCGGTCGAATGTTGTTTAATTGTGGGGGTCAAAAAGTTTTATGGGGCAATATAAAAATTAAACTGGACCAAAAATAAATCTTAAATGACTTACCGAAGCAAATTTTCCAACCTTTATATCCATCAATTGGAACTGCCACATTTGTCAACGGCATTGCCACTAGCTCTTCACGATCCTAACATTACGATCCACGAGCAGCCCCAAATCTACTACTGCAGATACACCTAAACTAAATAGAGAATGTGTTAGAAGAAAAATAAGTGAAATGAAAGTGTACACAACAAAGTCGTAGCACATCACTAATCAGAAAGGGCCTAAAAAGGCTGAAGGGGTTCTATAAAGACAATTTTGTAAGAATTTAATGAAGTTACTGGGAAATACTAAATGTTTTCCTTCGGAAATTGTTTTTTAAAGCTTTGTCAGTTTGCTGTGGCAAGCAAACTTTAACTCAGTTTAAAAAATCACTTTCCGGTCGAATGTTGTTTAATTGTGGGGGTCAAAAAGTTTTATGGGGCAATATAAAAATTAAACTGGACCAAAAATAAATCTTAAATGACTTACCGAAGCAAATTTTCCAACCTTTATATCCATCAATTGGAACTGCCACATTTGTCAACGGCATTGCCACTAGCTCCTCACGATCCTAACATTACGATCCACGAGCAGCCCCAAATCTACTACTGCAGATACACCTAAACTAAATAGAGAATGTGTTAGAAGAAAAATAAGTGAAATGAAAGTGTACACAACAAAGTCGTAGCACATCACTAATCAGAAAGGGCCTAAAAAGGCTGAAGGGGTTCTATAAAGACAATTTTGTAAGAATTTAATGAAGTTACTGGAAAATACTAAATGTTTTCCTTCGGAAATTGTTTTTTAAAGCTTTGTCAGTTTGCTGTGGCAAGCAAACTTTAACTCAGTTTAAAAAATCACTTTCCGGTCGAATGTTGTTTAATTGTGGGGGTCAAAAAGTTTTATGGGGCAATATAAAAATTAAACTGGACCAAAAATAAATCTTAAATGACTTACCGAAGCAAATTTTCCAACCTTTATATCCATCAATTGGAACTGCCACATTTGTCAACGGCATTGCCACTAGCTCTTCACGATCCTAACATTACGATCCACGAGCAGCCCCAAATCTACTACTGCAGATACACCTAAACTAAATAGAGAATGTGTTAGAAGAAAAATAAGTGAAATGAAAGTGTACACAACAAAGTCGTAGCACATCAACAATCAGAAAGGGCCTAAAAAGGCTGAAGGGGTTCTATAAAGACAATTTTGTAAGAATTTAATGAAGTTACTGGGAAATACTAAATGTTTTCCTTCGGAAATTGTTTTTTAAAGCTTTGTCAGTTTGCTGTGGCAAGCAAACTTTAACTCAGTTTAAAAAATCACTTTCCGGTCGAATGTTGTTTAATTGTGGGGGTCAAAAAGTTTTATGGGGCAATATAAAAATTAAACTGGACCAAAAATAAATCTTAAATGACTTACCGAAGCAAATTTTCCAACCTTTATATCCATCAATTGGAACTGCCACATTTGTCAACGGCATTGCCACTAGCTCTTCACGATCCTAACATTACGATCCACGAGCAGCCCCAAATCTACTACTGCAGATACACCTAAACTAAATAGAGAATGTGTTAGAAGAAAAATAAGTGAAATGAAAGTGTACACAACAAAGTCGTAGCACATCACTAATCAGAAAGGGCCTAAAAAGGCTGAAGGGGTTCTATAAAGACAATTTTGTAAGAATTTAATGAAGTTACTGGGAAATACTAAATGTTTTCCTTCGGAAATTGTTTTTTAAAGCTTTGTCAGTTTGCTGTGGCAAGCAAACTTTAACTCAGTTTAAAAAATCACTTTCCGGTCGAATGTTGTTTAATTGTGGGGGTCAAAAAGTTTTATGGGGCAATATAAAAATTAAACTGGACCAAAAATAAATCTTAAATGACTTACCGAAGCAAATTTTCCAACCTTTATATCCATCAATTGGAACTGCCACATTTGTCAACGGCATTGCCACTAGCTCTTCACGATCCTAACATTACGATCCACGAGCAGCCCCAAATCTACTACTGCAGATACACCTAAACTAAATAGAGAATGTGTTAGAAGAAAAATAAGTGAAATGAAAGTGTACACAACAAAGTCGTAGCACATCAACAATCAGAAAGGGCCTAAAAAGGCTGAAGGGGTTCTATAAAGACAATTTTGTAAGAATTTAATGAAGTTACTGGGAAATACTAAATGTTTTCCTTCGGAAATTGTTTTTTAAAGCTTTGTCAGTTTGCTGTGGCAAGCAAACTTTAACTCAGTTTAAAAAATCACTTTCCGGTCGAATGTTGTTTAATTGTGGGGGTCAAAAAGTTTTATGGGGCAATATAAAAATTAAACTGGACCAAAAATAAATCTTAAATGACTTACCGAAGCAAATTTTCCAACCTTTATATCCATCAATTGGAACTGCCACATTTGTCAACGGCATTGCCACTAGCTCCTCACGATCCTAACATTACGATCCACGAGCAGCCCCAAATCTACTACTGCAGATACACCTAAACTAAATAGAGAATGTGTTAGAAGAAAAATAAGTGAAATGAAAGTGTACACAACAAAGTCGTAGCACATCAACAATCAGAAAGGGCCTAAAAAGGCTGAAGGGGTTCTATAAAGACAATTTTGTAAGAATTTAATGAAGTTACTGGGAAATACTAAATGTTTTCCTTCGGAAATTGTTTTTTAAAGCTTTGTCAGTTTGCTGTGGCAAGCAAACTTTAACTCAGTTTAAAAAATCACTTTCCGGTCGAATGTTGTTTAATTGTGGGGGTCAAAAAGTTTTATGGGGCAATATAAAAATTAAACTGGACCAAAAATAAATCTTAAATGACTTACCGAAGCAAATTTTCCAACCTTTATATCCATCAATTGGAACTGCCACATTTGTCAACGGCATTGCCACTAGCTCCTCACGATCCTAACATTACGATCCACGAGCAGCCCCAAATCTACTACTGCAGATACACCTAAACTAAATAGAGAATGTGTTAGAAGAAAAATAAGTGAAATGAAAGTGTACACAACAAAGTCGTAGCACATCACTAATCAGAAAGGGCCTAAAAAGGCTGAAGGGGTTCTATAAAGACAATTTTGTAAGAATTTAATGAAGTTACTGGGAAATACTAAATGTTTTCCTTCGGAAATTGTTTTTTAAAGCTTTGTCAGTTTGCTGTGGCAAGCAAACTTTAACTCAGTTTAAAAAATCACTTTCCGGTCGAATGTTGTTTAATTGTGGGGGTCAAAAAGTTTTATGGGGCAATATAAAAATTAAACTGGACCAAAAATAAATCTTAAATGACTTACCGAAGCAAATTTTCCAACCTTTATATCCATCAATTGGAACTGCCACATTTGTCAACGGCATTGCCACTAGCTCTTCACGATCCTAACATTACGATCCACGAGCAGCCCCAAATCTACTACTGCAGATACACCTAAACTAAATAGAGAATGTGTTAGAAGAAAAATAAGTGAAATGAAAGTGTACACAACAAAGTCGTAGCACATCACTAATCAGAAAGGGCCTAAAAAGGCTGAAGGGGTTCTATAAAGACAATTTTGTAAGAATTTAATGAAGTTACTGGGAAATACTAAATGTTTTCCTTCGGAAATTGTTTTTTAAAGCTTTGTCAGTTTGCTGTGGCAAGCAAACTTTAACTCAGTTTAAAAAATCACTTTCCGGTCGAATGTTGTTTAATTGTGGGGGTCAAAAAGTTTTATGGGGCAATATAAAAATTAAACTGGACCAAAAATAAATCTTAAATGACTTACCGAAGCAAATTTTCCAACCTTTATATCCATCAATTGGAACTGCCACATTTGTCAACGGCATTGCCACTAGCTCTTCACGATCCTAACATTACGATCCACGAGCAGCCCCAAATCTACTACTGCAGATACACCTAAACTAAATAGAGAATGTGTTAGAAGAAAAATAAGTGAAATGAAAGTGTACACAACAAAGTCGTAGCACATCACTAATCAGAAAGGGCCTAAAAAGGCTGAAGGGGTTCTATAAAGACAATTTTGTAAGAATTTAATGAAGTTACTGGGAAATACTAAATGTTTTCCTTCGGAAATTGTTTTTTAAAGCTTTGTCAGTTTGCTGTGGCAAGCAAACTTTAACTCAGTTTAAAAAATCACTTTCCGGTCGAATGTTGTTTAATTGTGGGGGTCAAAAAGTTTTATGGGGCAATATAAAAATTAAACTGGACCAAAAATAAATCTTAAATGACTTACCGAAGCAAATTTTCCAACCTTTATATCCATCAATTGGAACTGCCACATTTGTCAACGGCATTGCCACTAGCTCTTCACGATCCTAACATTACGATCCACGAGCAGCCCCAAATCTACTACTGCAGATACACCTAAACTAAATAGAGAATGTGTTAGAAGAAAAATAAGTGAAATGAAAGTGTACACAACAAAGTCGTAGCACATCAACAATCAGAAAGGGCCTAAAAAGGCTGAAGGGGTTCTATAAAGACAATTTTGTAAGAATTTAATGAAGTTACTGGGAAATACTAAATGTTTTCCTTCGGAAATTGTTTTTTAAAGCTTTGTCAGTTTGCTGTGGCAAGCAAACTTTAACTCAGTTTAAAAAATCACTTTCCGGTCGAATGTTGTTTAATTGTGGGGGTCAAAAAGTTTTATGGGGCAATATAAAAATTAAACTGGACCAAAAATAAATCTTAAATGACTTACCGAAGCAAATTTTCCAACCTTTATATCCATCAATTGGAACTGCCACATTTGTCAACGGCATTGCCACTAGCTCCTCACGATCCTAACATTACGATCCACGAGCAGCCCCAAATCTACTACTGCAGATACACCTAAACTAAATAGAGAATGTGTTAGAAGAAAAATAAGTGAAATGAAAGTGTACACAACAAAGTCGTAGCACATCACTAATCAGAAAGGGCCTAAAAAGGCTGAAGGGGTTCTATAAAGACAATTTTGTAAGAATTTAATGAAGTTACTGGGAAATACTAAATGTTTTCCTTCGGAAATTGTTTTTTAAAGCTTTGTCAGTTTGCTGTGGCAAGCAAACTTTAACTCAGTTTAAAAAATCACTTTCCGGTCGAATGTTGTTTAATTGTGGGGGTCAAAAAGTTTTATGGGGCAATATAAAAATTAAACTGGACCAAAAATAAATCTTAAATGACTTACCGAAGCAAATTTTCCAACCTTTATATCCATCAATTGGAACTGCCACATTTGTCAACGGCATTGCCACTAGCTCTTCACGATCCTAACATTACGATCCACGAGCAGCCCCAAATCTACTACTGCAGATACACCTAAACTAAATAGAGAATGTGTTAGAAGAAAAATAAGTGAAATGAAAGTGTACACAACAAAGTCGTAGCACATCACTAATCAGAAAGGGCCTAAAAAGGCTGAAGGGGTTCTATAAAGACAATTTTGTAAGAATTTAATGAAGTTACTGGGAAATACTAAATGTTTTCCTTCGGAAATTGTTTTTTAAAGCTTTGTCAGTTTGCTGTGGCAAGCAAACTTTAACTCAGTTTAAAAAATCACTTTCCGGTCGAATGTTGTTTAATTGTGGGGGTCAAAAAGTTTTATGGGGCAATATAAAAATTAAACTGGACCAAAAATAAATCTTAAATGACTTACCGAAGCAAATTTTCCAACCTTTATATCCATCAATTGGAACTGCCACATTTGTCAACGGCATTGCCACTAGCTCTTCACGATCCTAACATTACGATCCACGAGCAGCCCCAAATCTACTACTGCAGATACACCTAAACTAAATAGAGAATGTGTTAGAAGAAAAATAAGTGAAATGAAAGTGTACACAACAAAGTCGTAGCACATCACTAATCAGAAAGGGCCTAAAAAGGCTGAAGGGGTTCTATAAAGACAATTTTGTAAGAATTTAATGAAGTTACTGGGAAATACTAAATGTTTTCCTTCGGAAATTGTTTTTTAAAGCTTTGTCAGTTTGCTGTGGCAAGCAAACTTTAACTCAGTTTAAAAAATCACTTTCCGGTCGAATGTTGTTTAATTGTGGGGGTCAAAAAGTTTTATGGGGCAATATAAAAATTAAACTGGACCAAAAATAAATCTTAAATGACTTACCGAAGCAAATTTTCCAACCTTTATATCCATCAATTGGAACTGCCACATTTGTCAACGGCATTGCCACTAGCTCCTCACGATCCTAACATTACGATCCACGAGCAGCCCCAAATCTACTACTGCAGATACACCTAAACTAAATAGAGAATGTGTTAGAAGAAAAATAAGTGAAATGAAAGTGTACACAACAAAGTCGTAGCACATCAACAATCAGAAAGGGCCTAAAAAGGCTGAAGGGGTTCTATAAAGACAATTTTGTAAGAATTTAATGAAGTTACTGGGAAATACTAAATGTTTTCCTTCGGAAATTGTTTTTTAAAGCTTTGTCAGTTTGCTGTGGCAAGCAAACTTTAACTCAGTTTAAAAAATCACTTTCCGGTCGAATGTTGTTTAATTGTGGGGGTCAAAAAGTTTTATGGGGCAATATAAAAATTAAACTGGACCAAAAATAAATCTTAAATGACTTACCGAAGCAAATTTTCCAACCTTTATATCCATCAATTGGAACTGCCACATTTGTCAACGGCATTGCCACTAGCTCCTCACGATCCTAACATTACGATCCACGAGCAGCCCCAAATCTACTACTGCAGATACACCTAAACTAAATAGAGAATGTGTTAGAAGAAAAATAAGTGAAATGAAAGTGTACACAACAAAGTCGTAGCACATCACTAATCAGAAAGGGCCTAAAAAGGCTGAAGGGGTTCTATAAAGACAATTTTGTAAGAATTTAATGAAGTTACTGGGAAATACTAAATGTTTTCCTTCGGAAATTGTTTTTTAAAGCTTTGTCAGTTTGCTGTGGCAAGCAAACTTTAACTCAGTTTAAAAAATCACTTTCCGGTCGAATGTTGTTTAATTGTGGGGGTCAAAAAGTTTTATGGGGCAATATAAAAATTAAACTGGACCAAAAATAAATCTTAAATGACTTACCGAAGCAAATTTTCCAACCTTTATATCCATCAATTGGAACTGCCACATTTGTCAACGGCATTGCCACTAGCTCTTCACGATCCTAACATTACGATCCACGAGCAGCCCCAAATCTACTACTGCAGATACACCTAAACTAAATAGAGAATGTGTTAGAAGAAAAATAAGTGAAATGAAAGTGTACACAACAAAGTCGTAGCACATCACTAATCAGAAAGGGCCTAAAAAGGCTGAAGGGGTTCTATAAAGACAATTTTGTAAGAATTTAATGAAGTTACTGGGAAATACTAAATGTTTTCCTTCGGAAATTGTTTTTTAAAGCTTTGTCAGTTTGCTGTGGCAAGCAAACTTTAACTCAGTTTAAAAAATCACTTTCCGGTCGAATGTTGTTTAATTGTGGGGGTCAAAAAGTTTTATGGGGCAATATAAAAATTAAACTGGACCAAAAATAAATCTTAAATGACTTACCGAAGCAAATTTTCCAACCTTTATATCCATCAATTGGAACTGCCACATTTGTCAACGGCATTGCCACTAGCTCTTCACGATCCTAACATTACGATCCACGAGCAGCCCCAAATCTACTACTGCAGATACACCTAAACTAAATAGAGAATGTGTTAGAAGAAAAATAAGTGAAATGAAAGTGTACACAACAAAGTCGTAGCACATCACTAATCAGAAAGGGCCTAAAAAGGCTGAAGGGGTTCTATAAAGACAATTTTGTAAGAATTTAATGAAGTTACTGGGAAATACTAAATGTTTTCCTTCGGAAATTGTTTTTTAAAGCTTTGTCAGTTTGCTGTGGCAAGCAAACTTTAACTCAGTTTAAAAAATCACTTTCCGGTCGAATGTTGTTTAATTGTGGGGGTCAAAAAGTTTTATGGGGCAATATAAAAATTAAACTGGACCAAAAATAAATCTTAAATGACTTACCGAAGCAAATTTTCCAACCTTTATATCCATCAATTGGAACTGCCACATTTGTCAACGGCATTGCCACTAGCTCCTCACGATCCTAACATTACGATCCACGAGCAGCCCCAAATCTACTACTGCAGATACACCTAAACTAAATAGAGAATGTGTTAGAAGAAAAATAAGTGAAATGAAAGTGTACACAACAAAGTCGTAGCACATCACTAATCAGAAAGGGCCTAAAAAGGCTGAAGGGGTTCTATAAAGACAATTTTGTAAGAATTTAATGAAGTTACTGGGAAATACTAAATGTTTTCCTTCGGAAATTGTTTTTTAAAGCTTTGTCAGTTTGCTGTGGCAAGCAAACTTTAACTCAGTTTAAAAAATCACTTTCCGGTCGAATGTTGTTTAATTGTGGGGGTCAAAAAGTTTTATGGGGCAATATAAAAATTAAACTGGACCAAAAATAAATCTTAAATGACTTACCGAAGCAAATTTTCCAACCTTTATATCCATCAATTGGAACTGCCACATTTGTCAACGGCATTGCCACTAGCTCCTCACGATCCTAACATTACGATCCACGAGCAGCCCCAAATCTACTACTGCAGATACACCTAAACTAAATAGAGAATGTGTTAGAAGAAAAATAAGTGAAATGAAAGTGTACACAACAAAGTCGTAGCACATCACTAATCAGAAAGGGCCTAAAAAGGCTGAAGGGGTTCTATAAAGACAATTTTGTAAGAATTTAATGAAGTTACTGGGAAATACTAAATGTTTTCCTTCGGAAATTGTTTTTTAAAGCTTTGTCAGTTTGCTGTGGCAAGCAAACTTTAACTCAGTTTAAAAAATCACTTTCCGGTCGAATGTTGTTTAATTGTGGGGGTCAAAAAGTTTTATGGGGCAATATAAAAATTAAACTGGACCAAAAATAAATCTTAAATGACTTACCGAAGCAAATTTTCCAACCTTTATATCCATCAATTGGAACTGCCACATTTGTCAACGGCATTGCCACTAGCTCTTCACGATCCTAACATTACGATCCACGAGCAGCCCCAAATCTACTACTGCAGATACACCTAAACTAAATAGAGAATGTGTTAGAAGAAAAATAAGTGAAATGAAAGTGTACACAACAAAGTCGTAGCACATCACTAATCAGAAAGGGCCTAAAAAGGCTGAAGGGGTTCTATAAAGACAATTTTGTAAGAATTTAATGAAGTTACTGGGAAATACTAAATGTTTTCCTTCGGAAATTGTTTTTTAAAGCTTTGTCAGTTTGCTGTGGCAAGCAAACTTTAACTCAGTTTAAAAAATCACTTTCCGGTCGAATGTTGTTTAATTGTGGGGGTCAAAAAGTTTTATGGGGCAATATAAAAATTAAACTGGACCAAAAATAAATCTTAAATGACTTACCGAAGCAAATTTTCCAACCTTTATATCCATCAATTGGAACTGCCACATTTGTCAACGGCATTGCCACTAGCTCCTCACGATCCTAACATTACGATCCACGAGCAGCCCCAAATCTACTACTGCAGATACACCTAAACTAAATAGAGAATGTGTTAGAAGAAAAATAAGTGAAATGAAAGTGTACACAACAAAGTCGTAGCACATCACTAATCAGAAAGGGCCTAAAAAGGCTGAAGGGGTTCTATAAAGACAATTTTGTAAGAATTTAATGAAGTTACTGGGAAATACTAAATGTTTTCCTTCGGAAATTGTTTTTTAAAGCTTTGTCAGTTTGCTGTGGCAAGCAAACTTTAACTCAGTTTAAAAAATCACTTTCCGGTCGAATGTTGTTTAATTGTGGGGGTCAAAAAGTTTTATGGGGCAATATAAAAATTAAACTGGACCAAAAATAAATCTTAAATGACTTACCGAAGCAAATTTTCCAACCTTTATATCCATCAATTGGAACTGCCACATTTGTCAACGGCATTGCCACTAGCTCTTCACGATCCTAACATTACGATCCACGAGCAGCCCCAAATCTACTACTGCAGATACACCTAAACTAAATAGAGAATGTGTTAGAAGAAAAATAAGTGAAATGAAAGTGTACACAACAAAGTCGTAGCACATCACTAATCAGAAAGGGCCTAAAAAGGCTGAAGGGGTTCTATAAAGACAATTTTGTAAGAATTTAATGAAGTTACTGGGAAATACTAAATGTTTTCCTTCGGAAATTGTTTTTTAAAGCTTTGTCAGTTTGCTGTGGCAAGCAAACTTTAACTCAGTTTAAAAAATCACTTTCCGGTCGAATGTTGTTTAATTGTGGGGGTCAAAAAGTTTTATGGGGCAATATAAAAATTAAACTGGACCAAAAATAAATCTTAAATGACTTACCGAAGCAAATTTTCCAACCTTTATATCCATCAATTGGAACTGCCACATTTGTCAACGGCATTGCCACTAGCTCCTCACGATCCTAACATTACGATCCACGAGCAGCCCCAAATCTACTACTGCAGATACACCTAAACTAAATAGAGAATGTGTTAGAAGAAAAATAAGTGAAATGAAAGTGTACACAACAAAGTCGTAGCACATCACTAATCAGAAAGGGCCTAAAAAGGCTGAAGGGGTTCTATAAAGACAATTTTGTAAGAATTTAATGAAGTTACTGGGAAATACTAAATGTTTTCCTTCGGAAATTGTTTTTTAAAGCTTTGTCAGTTTGCTGTGGCAAGCAAACTTTAACTCAGTTTAAAAAATCACTTTCCGGTCGAATGTTGTTTAATTGTGGGGGTCAAAAAGTTTTATGGGGCAATATAAAAATTAAACTGGACCAAAAATAAATCTTAAATGACTTACCGAAGCAAATTTTCCAACCTTTATATCCATCAATTGGAACTGCCACATTTGTCAACGGCATTGCCACTAGCTCCTCACGATCCTAACATTACGATCCACGAGCAGCCCCAAATCTACTACTGCAGATACACCTAAACTAAATAGAGAATGTGTTAGAAGAAAAATAAGTGAAATGAAAGTGTACACAACAAAGTCGTAGCACATCACTAATCAGAAAGGGCCTAAAAAGGCTGAAGGGGTTCTATAAAGACAATTTTGTAAGAATTTAATGAAGTTACTGGGAAATACTAAATGTTTTCCTTCGGAAATTGTTTTTTAAAGCTTTGTCAGTTTGCTGTGGCAAGCAAACTTTAACTCAGTTTAAAAAATCACTTTCCGGTCGAATGTTGTTTAATTGTGGGGGTCAAAAAGTTTTATGGGGCAATATAAAAATTAAACTGGACCAAAAATAAATCTTAAATGACTTACCGAAGCAAATTTTCCAACCTTTATATCCATCAATTGGAACTGCCACATTTGTCAACGGCATTGCCACTAGCTCTTCACGATCCTAACATTACGATCCACGAGCAGCCCCAAATCTACTACTGCAGATACACCTAAACTAAATAGAGAATGTGTTAGAAGAAAAATAAGTGAAATGAAAGTGTACACAACAAAGTCGTAGCACATCACTAATCAGAAAGGGCCCAAAAAGGCTGAAGGGGTTCTATAAAGACAATTTTGTAAGAATTTAATGAAGTTACTGGGAAATACCAAATGTTTTCCTTCGGAAATTGTTTTTTAAAGCTTTGTCAGTTTGCTGTGGCAAGCAAACTTTAACTCAGTTTAAAAAATCACTTTCCGGTCGAATGTTGTTTAATTGTGGGGGTCAAAAAGTTTTATGGGGCAATATAAAAATTAAACTGGACCAAAAATAAATCTTAAATGACTTACCGAAGCAAATTTTCCAACCTTTATATCCATCAATTGGAACTGCCACATTTGTCAACGGCATTGCCACTAGCTCCTCACGATCCTAACATTACGATCCACGAGCAGCCCCAAATCTACTACTGCAGATACACCTAAACTAAATAGAGAATGTGTTAGAAGAAAAATAAGTGAAATGAAAGTGTACACAACAAAGTCGTAGCACATCAACAATCAGAAAGGGCCTAAAAAGGCTGAAGGGGTTCTATAAAGACAATTTTGTAAGAATTTAATGAAGTTACTGGGAAATACTAAATGTTTTCCTTCGGAAATTGTTTTTTAAAGCTTTGTCAGTTTGCTGTGGCAAGCAAACTTTAACTCAGTTTAAAAAATCACTTTCCGGTCGAATGTTGTTTAATTGTGGGGGTCAAAAAGTTTTATGGGGCAATATAAAAATTAAACTGGACCAAAAATAAATCTTAAATGACTTACCGAAGCAAATTTTCCAACCTTTATATCCATCAATTGGAACTGCCACATTTGTCAACGGCATTGCCACTAGCTCTTCACGATCCTAACATTACGATCCACGAGCAGCCCCAAATCTACTACTGCAGATACACCTAAACTAAATAGAGAATGTGTTAGAAGAAAAATAAGTGAAATGAAAGTGTACACAACAAAGTCGTAGCACATCACTAATCAGAAAGGGCCTAAAAAGGCTGAAGGGGTTCTATAAAGACAATTTTGTAAGAATTTAATGAAGTTACTGGGAAATACTAAATGTTTTCCTTCGGAAATTGTTTTTTAAAGCTTTGTCAGTTTGCTGTGGCAAGCAAACTTTAACTCAGTTTAAAAAATCACTTTCCGGTCGAATGTTGTTTAATTGTGGGGGTCAAAAAGTTTTATGGGGCAATATAAAAATTAAACTGGACCAAAAATAAATCTTAAATGACTTACCGAAGCAAATTTTCCAACCTTTATATCCATCAATTGGAACTGCCACATTTGTCAACGGCATTGCCACTAGCTCCTCACGATCCTAACATTACGATCCACGAGCAGCCCCAAATCTACTACTGCAGATACACCTAAACTAAATAGAGAATGTGTTAGAAGAAAAATAAGTGAAATGAAAGTGTACACAACAAAGTCGTAGCACATCACTAATCAGAAAGGGCCTAAAAAGGCTGAAGGGGTTCTATAAAGACAATTTTGTAAGAATTTAATGAAGTTACTGGGAAATACTAAATGTTTTCCTTCGGAAATTGTTTTTTAAAGCTTTGTCAGTTTGCTGTGGCAAGCAAACTTTAACTCAGTTTAAAAAATCACTTTCCGGTCGAATGTTGTTTAATTGTGGGGGTCAAAAAGTTTTATGGGGCAATATAAAAATTAAACTGGACCAAAAATAAATCTTAAATGACTTACCGAAGCAAATTTTCCAACCTTTATATCCATCAATTGGAACTGCCACATTTGTCAACGGCATTGCCACTAGCTCTTCACGATCCTAACATTACGATCCACGAGCAGCCCCAAATCTACTACTGCAGATACACCTAAACTAAATAGAGAATGTGTTAGAAGAAAAATAAGTGAAATGAAAGTGTACACAACAAAGTCGTAGCACATCACTAATCAGAAAGGGCCTAAAAAGGCTGAAGGGGTTCTATAAAGACAATTTTGTAAGAATTTAATGAAGTTACTGGGAAATACTAAATGTTTTCCTTCGGAAATTGTTTTTTAAAGCTTTGTCAGTTTGCTGTGGCAAGCAAACTTTAACTCAGTTTAAAAAATCACTTTCCGGTCGAATGTTGTTTAATTGTGGGGGTCAAAAAGTTTTATGGGGCAATATAAAAATTAAACTGGACCAAAAATAAATCTTAAATGACTTACCGAAGCAAATTTTCCAACCTTTATATCCATCAATTGGAACTGCCACATTTGTCAACGGCATTGCCACTAGCTCTTCACGATCCTAACATTACGATCCACGAGCAGCCCCAAATCTACTACTGCAGATACACCTAAACTAAATAGAGAATGTGTTAGAAGAAAAATAAGTGAAATGAAAGTGTACACAACAAAGTCGTAGCACATCACTAATCAGAAAGGGCCTAAAAAGGCTGAAGGGGTTCTATAAAGACAATTTTGTAAGAATTTAATGAAGTTACTGGGAAATACTAAATGTTTTCCTTCGGAAATTGTTTTTTAAAGCTTTGTCAGTTTGCTGTGGCAAGCAAACTTTAACTCAGTTTAAAAAATCACTTTCCGGTCGAATGTTGTTTAATTGTGGGGGTCAAAAAGTTTTATGGGGCAATATAAAAATTAAACTGGACCAAAAATAAATCTTAAATGACTTACCGAAGCAAATTTTCCAACCTTTATATCCATCAATTGGAACTGCCACATTTGTCAACGGCATTGCCACTAGCTCTTCACGATCCTAACATTACGATCCACGAGCAGCCCCAAATCTACTACTGCAGATACACCTAAACTAAATAGAGAATGTGTTAGAAGAAAAATAAGTGAAATGAAAGTGTACACAACAAAGTCGTAGCACATCACTAATCAGAAAGGGCCTAAAAAGGCTGAAGGGGTTCTATAAAGACAATTTTGTAAGAATTTAATGAAGTTACTGGGAAATACTAAATGTTTTCCTTCGGAAATTGTTTTTTAAAGCTTTGTCAGTTTGCTGTGGCAAGCAAACTTTAACTCAGTTTAAAAAATCACTTTCCGGTCGAATGTTGTTTAATTGTGGGGGTCAAAAAGTTTTATGGGGCAATATAAAAATTAAACTGGACCAAAAATAAATCTTAAATGACTTACCGAAGCAAATTTTCCAACCTTTATATCCATCAATTGGAACTGCCACATTTGTCAACGGCATTGCCACTAGCTCCTCACGATCCTAACATTACGATCCACGAGCAGCCCCAAATCTACTACTGCAGATACACCTAAACTAAATAGAGAATGTGTTAGAAGAAAAATAAGTGAAATGAAAGTGTACACAACAAAGTCGTAGCACATCACTAATCAGAAAGGGCCTAAAAAGGCTGAAGGGGTTCTATAAAGACAATTTTGTAAGAATTTAATGAAGTTACTGGGAAATACTAAATGTTTTCCTTCGGAAATTGTTTTTTAAAGCTTTGTCAGTTTGCTGTGGCAAGCAAACTTTAACTCAGTTTAAAAAATCACTTTCCGGTCGAATGTTGTTTAATTGTGGGGGTCAAAAAGTTTTATGGGGCAATATAAAAATTAAACTGGACCAAAAATAAATCTTAAATGACTTACCGAAGCAAATTTTCCAACCTTTATATCCATCAATTGGAACTGCCACATTTGTCAACGGCATTGCCACTAGCTCTTCACGATCCTAACATTACGATCCACGAGCAGCCCCAAATCTACTACTGCAGATACACCTAAACTAAATAGAGAATGTGTTAGAAGAAAAATAAGTGAAATGAAAGTGTACACAACAAAGTCGTAGCACATCACTAATCAGAAAGGGCCTAAAAAGGCTGAAGGGGTTCTATAAAGACAATTTTGTAAGAATTTAATGAAGTTACTGGGAAATACTAAATGTTTTCCTTCGGAAATTGTTTTTTAAAGCTTTGTCAGTTTGCTGTGGCAAGCAAACTTTAACTCAGTTTAAAAAATCACTTTCCGGTCGAATGTTGTTTAATTGTGGGGGTCAAAAAGTTTTATGGGGCAATATAAAAATTAAACTGGACCAAAAATAAATCTTAAATGACTTACCGAAGCAAATTTTCCAACCTTTATATCCATCAATTGGAACTGCCACATTTGTCAACGGCATTGCCACTAGCTTCTCACGATCCTAACATTACGATCCACGAGCAGCCCCAAATCTACTACTGCAGATACACCTAAACTAAATAGAGAATGTGTTAGAAGAAAAATAAGTGAAATGAAAGTGTACACAACAAAGTCGTAGCACATCACTAATCAGAAAGGGCCTAAAAAGGCTGAAGGGGTTCTATAAAGACAATTTTGTAAGAATTTAATGAAGTTACTGGGAAATACTAAATGTTTTCCTTCGGAAATTGTTTTTTAAAGCTTTGTCAGTTTGCTGTGGCAAGCAAACTTTAACTCAGTTTAAAAAATCACTTTCCGGTCGAATGTTGTTTAATTGTGGGGGTCAAAAAGTTTTATGGGGCAATATAAAAATTAAACTGGACCAAAAATAAATCTTAAATGACTTACCGAAGCAAATTTTCCAACCTTTATATCCATCAATTGGAACTGCCACATTTGTCAACGGCATTGCCACTAGCTCTTCACGATCCTAACATTACGATCCACGAGCAGCCCCAAATCTACTACTGCAGATACACCTAAACTAAATAGAGAATGTGTTAGAAGAAAAATAAGTGAAATGAAAGTGTACACAACAAAGTCGTAGCACATCACTAATCAGAAAGGGCCTAAAAAGGCTGAAGGGGTTCTATAAAGACAATTTTGTAAGAATTTAATGAAGTTACTGGGAAATACTAAATGTTTTCCTTCGGAAATTGTTTTTTAAAGCTTTGTCAGTTTGCTGTGGCAAGCAAACTTTAACTCAGTTTAAAAAATCACTTTCCGGTCGAATGTTGTTTAATTGTGGGGGTCAAAAAGTTTTATGGGGCAATATAAAAATTAAACTGGACCAAAAATAAATCTTAAATGACTTACCGAAGCAAATTTTCCAACCTTTATATCCATCAATTGGAACTGCCACATTTGTCAACGGCATTGCCACTAGCTCCTCACGATCCTAACATTACGATCCACGAGCAGCCCCAAATCTACTACTGCAGATACACCTAAACTAAATAGAGAATGTGTTAGAAGAAAAATAAGTGAAATGAAAGTGTACACAACAAAGTCGTAGCACATCACTAATCAGAAAGGGCCTAAAAAGGCTGAAGGGGTTCTATAAAGACAATTTTGTAAGAATTTAATGAAGTTACTGGGAAATACTAAATGTTTTCCTTCGGAAATTGTTTTTTAAAGCTTTGTCAGTTTGCTGTGGCAAGCAAACTTTAACTCAGTTTAAAAAATCACTTTCCGGTCGAATGTTGTTTAATTGTGGGGGTCAAAAAGTTTTATGGGGCAATATAAAAATTAAACTGGACCAAAAATAAATCTTAAATGACTTACCGAAGCAAATTTTCCAACCTTTATATCCATCAATTGGAACTGCCACATTTGTCAACGGCATTGCCACTAGCTCCTCACGATCCTAACATTACGATCCACGAGCAGCCCCAAATCTACTACTGCAGATACACCTAAACTAAATAGAGAATGTGTTAGAAGAAAAATAAGTGAAATGAAAGTGTACACAACAAAGTCGTAGCACATCACTAATCAGAAAGGGCCTAAAAAGGCTGAAGGGGTTCTATAAAGACAATTTTGTAAGAATTTAATGAAGTTACTGGGAAATACTAAATGTTTTCCTTCGGAAATTGTTTTTTAAAGCTTTGTCAGTTTGCTGTGGCAAGCAAACTTTAACTCAGTTTAAAAAATCACTTTCCGGTCGAATGTTGTTTAATTGTGGGGGTCAAAAAGTTTTATGGGGCAATATAAAAATTAAACTGGACCAAAAATAAATCTTAAATGACTTACCGAAGCAAATTTTCCAACCTTTATATCCATCAATTGGAACTGCCACATTTGTCAACGGCATTGCCACTAGCTCTTCACGATCCTAACATTACGATCCACGAGCAGCCCCAAATCTACTACTGCAGATACACCTAAACTAAATAGAGAATGTGTTAGAAGAAAAATAAGTGAAATGAAAGTGTACACAACAAAGTCGTAGCACATCACTAATCAGAAAGGGCCTAAAAAGGCTGAAGGGGTTCTATAAAGACAATTTTGTAAGAATTTAATGAAGTTACTGGGAAATACTAAATGTTTTCCTTCGGAAATTGTTTTTTAAAGCTTTGTCAGTTTGCTGTGGCAAGCAAACTTTAACTCAGTTTAAAAAATCACTTTCCGGTCGAATGTTGTTTAATTGTGGGGGTCAAAAAGTTTTATGGGGCAATATAAAAATTAAACTGGACCAAAAATAAATCTTAAATGACTTACCGAAGCAAATTTTCCAACCTTTATATCCATCAATTGGAACTGCCACATTTGTCAACGGCATTGCCACTAGCTCTTCACGATCCTAACATTACGATCCACGAGCAGCCCCAAATCTACTACTGCAGATACACCTAAACTAAATAGAGAATGTGTTAGAAGAAAAATAAGTGAAATGAAAGTGTACACAACAAAGTCGTAGCACATCACTAATCAGAAAGGGCCTAAAAAGGCTGAAGGGGTTCTATAAAGACAATTTTGTAAGAATTTAATGAAGTTACTGGGAAATACTAAATGTTTTCCTTCGGAAATTGTTTTTTAAAGCTTTGTCAGTTTGCTGTGGCAAGCAAACTTTAACTCAGTTTAAAAAATCACTTTCCGGTCGAATGTTGTTTAATTGTGGGGGTCAAAAAGTTTTATGGGGCAATATAAAAATTAAACTGGACCAAAAATAAATCTTAAATGACTTACCGAAGCAAATTTTCCAACCTTTATATCCATCAATTGGAACTGCCACATTTGTCAACGGCATTGCCACTAGCTCTTCACGATCCTAACATTACGATCCACGAGCAGCCCCAAATCTACTACTGCAGATACACCTAAACTAAATAGAGAATGTGTTAGAAGAAAAATAAGTGAAATGAAAGTGTACACAACAAAGTCGTAGCACATCACTAATCAGAAAGGGCCTAAAAAGGCTGAAGGGGTTCTATAAAGACAATTTTGTAAGAATTTAATGAAGTTACTGGGAAATACTAAATGTTTTCCTTCGGAAATTGTTTTTTAAAGCTTTGTCAGTTTGCTGTGGCAAGCAAACTTTAACTCAGTTTAAAAAATCACTTTCCGGTCGAATGTTGTTTAATTGTGGGGGTCAAAAAGTTTTATGGGGCAATATAAAAATTAAACTGGACCAAAAATAAATCTTAAATGACTTACCGAAGCAAATTTTCCAACCTTTATATCCATCAATTGGAACTGCCACATTTGTCAACGGCATTGCCACTAGCTCCTCACGATCCTAACATTACGATCCACGAGCAGCCCCAAATCTACTACTGCAGATACACCTAAACTAAATAGAGAATGTGTTAGAAGAAAAATAAGTGAAATGAAAGTGTACACAACAAAGTCGTAGCACATCACTAATCAGAAAGGGCCTAAAAAGGCTGAAGGGGTTCTATAAAGACAATTTTGTAAGAATTTAATGAAGTTACTGGGAAATACTAAATGTTTTCCTTCGGAAATTGTTTTTTAAAGCTTTGTCAGTTTGCTGTGGCAAGCAAACTTTAACTCAGTATAAAAAATCACTTTCCGGTCGAATGTTGTTTAATTGTGGGGGTCAAAAAGTTTTATGGGGCAATATAAAAATTAAACTGGACCAAAAATAAATCTTAAATGACTTACCGAAGCAAATTTTCCAACCTTTATATCCATCAATTGGAACTGCCACATTTGTCAACGGCATTGCCACTAGCTCTTCACGATCCTAACATTACGATCCACGAGCAGCCCCAAATCTACTACTGCAGATACACCTAAACTAAATAGAGAATGTGTTAGAAGAAAAATAAGTGAAATGAAAGTGTACACAACAAAGTCGTAGCACATCACTAATCAGAAAGGGCCTAAAAAGGCTGAAGGGGTTCTATAAAGACAATTTTGTAAGAATTTAATGAAGTTACTGGGAAATACTAAATGTTTTCCTTCGGAAATTGTTTTTTAAAGCTTTGTCAGTTTGCTGTGGCAAGCAAACTTTAACTCAGTATAAAAAATCACTTTCCGGTCGAATGTTGTTTAATTGTGGGGGTCAAAAAGTTTTATGGGGCAATATAAAAATTAAACTGGACCAAAAATAAATCTTAAATGACTTACCGAAGCAAATTTTCCAACCTTTATATCCATCAATTGGAACTGCCACATTTGTCAACGGCATTGCCACTAGCTCTTCACGATCCTAACATTACGATCCACGAGCAGCCCCAAATCTACTACTGCAGATACACCTAAACTAAATAGAGAATGTGTTAGAAGAAAAATAAGTGAAATGAAAGTGTACACAACAAAGTCGTAGCACATCACTAATCAGAAAGGGCCTAAAAAGGCTGAAGGGGTTCTATAAAGACAATTTTGTAAGAATTTAATGAAGTTACTGGGAAATACTAAATGTTTTCCTTCGGAAATTGTTTTTTAAAGCTTTGTCAGTTTGCTGTGGCAAGCAAACTTTAACTCAGTATAAAAAATCACTTTCCGGTCGAATGTTGTTTAATTGTGGGGGTCAAAAAGTTTTATGGGGCAATATAAAAATTAAACTGGACCAAAAATAAATCTTAAATGACTTACCGAAGCAAATTTTCCAACCTTTATATCCATCAATTGGAACTGCCACATTTGTCAACGGCATTGCCACTAGCTCTTCACGATCCTAACATTACGATCCACGAGCAGCCCCAAATCTACTACTGCAGATACACCTAAACTAAATAGAGAATGTGTTAGAAGAAAAATAAGTGAAATGAAAGTGTACACAACAAAGTCGTAGCACATCACTAATCAGAAAGGGCCTAAAAAGGCTGAAGGGGTTCTATAAAGACAATTTTGTAAGAATTTAATGAAGTTACTGGGAAATACTAAATGTTTTCCTTCGGAAATTGTTTTTTAAAGCTTTGTCAGTTTGCTGTGGCAAGCAAACTTTAACTCAGTTTAAAAAATCACTTTCCGGTCGAATGTTGTTTAATTGTGGGGGTCAAAAAGTTTTATGGGGCAATATAAAAATTAAACTGGACCAAAAATAAATCTTAAATGACTTACCGAAGCAAATTTTCCAACCTTTATATCCATCAATTGGAACTGCCACATTTGTCAACGGCATTGCCACTAGCTCTTCACGATCCTAACATTACGATCCACGAGCAGCCCCAAATCTACTACTGCAGATACACCTAAACTAAATAGAGAATGTGTTAGAAGAAAAATAAGTGAAATGAAAGTGTACACAACAAAGTCGTAGCACATCACTAATCAGAAAGGGCCTAAAAAGGCTGAAGGGGTTCTATAAAGACAATTTTGTAAGAATTTAATGAAGTTACTGGGAAATACTAAATGTTTTCCTTCGGAAATTGTTTTTTAAAGCTTTGTCAGTTTGCTGTGGCAAGCAAACTTTAACTCAGTTTAAAAAATCACTTTCCGGTCGAATGTTGTTTAATTGTGGGGGTCAAAAAGTTTTATGGGGCAATATAAAAATTAAACTGGACCAAAAATAAATCTTAAATGACTTACCGAAGCAAATTTTCCAACCTTTATATCCATCAATTGGAACTGCCACATTTGTCAACGGCATTGCCACTAGCTCTTCACGATCCTAACATTACGATCCACGAGCAGCCCCAAATCTACTACTGCAGATACACCTAAACTAAATAGAGAATGTGTTAGAAGAAAAATAAGTGAAATGAAAGTGTACACAACAAAGTCGTAGCACATCACTAATCAGAAAGGGCCTAAAAAGGCTGAAGGGGTTCTATAAAGACAATTTTGTAAGAATTTAATGAAGTTACTGGGAAATACTAAATGTTTTCCTTCGGAAATTGTTTTTTAAAGCTTTGTCAGTTTGCTGTGGCAAGCAAACTTCAACTCAGTTTAAAAAATCACTTTCCGGTCGAATGTTGTTTAATTGTGGGGGTCAAAAAGTTTTATGGGGCAATATAAAAATTAAACTGGACCAAAAATAAATCTTAAATGACTTACCGAAGCAAATTTTCCAACCTTTATATCCATCAATTGGAACTGCCACATTTGTCAACGGCATTGCCACTAGCTCCTCACGATCCTAACATTACGATCCACGAGCAGCCCCAAATCTACTACTGCAGATACACCTAAACTAAATAGAGAATGTGTTAGAAGAAAAATAAGTGAAATGAAAGTGTACACAACAAAGTCGTAGCACATCACTAATCAGAAAGGGCCTAAAAAGGCTGAAGGGGTTCTATAAAGACAATTTTGTAAGAATTTAATGAAGTTACTGGGAAATACTAAATGTTTTCCTTCGGAAATTGTTTTTTAAAGCTTTGTCAGTTTGCTGTGGCAAGCAAACTTTAACTCAGTTTAAAAAATCACTTTCCGGTCGAATGTTGTTTAATTGTGGGGGTCAAAAAGTTTTATGGGGCAATATAAAAATTAAACTGGACCAAAAATAAATCCTAAATGACTTACCGAAGCAAATTTTCCAACCTTTATATCCATCAATTGGAACTGCCACATTTGTCAACGGCATTGCCACTAGCTCTTCACGATCCTAACATTACGATCCACGAGCAGCCCCAAATCTACTACTGCAGATACACCTAAACTAAATAGAGAATGTGTTAGAAGAAAAATAAGTGAAATGAAAGTGTACACAACAAAGTCGTAGCACATCACTAATCAGAAAGGGCCTAAAAAGGCTGAAGGGGTTCTATAAAGACAATTTTGTAAGAATTTAATGAAGTTACTGGGAAATACTAAATGTTTTCCTTCGGAAATTGTTTTTTAAAGCTTTGTCAGTTTGCTGTGGCAAGCAAACTTTAACTCAGTTTAAAAAATCACTTTCCGGTCGAATGTTGTTTAATTGTGGGGGTCAAAAAGTTTTATGGGGCAATATAAAAATTAAACTGGACCAAAAATAAATCTTAAATGACTTACCGAAGCAAATTTTCCAACCTTTATATCCATCAATTGGAACTGCCACATTTGTCAACGGCATTGCCACTAGCTCTTCACGATCCTAACATTACGATCCACGAGCAGCCCCAAATCTACTACTGCAGATACACCTAAACTAAATAGAGAATGTGTTAGAAGAAAAATAAGTGAAATGAAAGTGTACACAACAAAGTCGTAGCACATCACTAATCAGAAAGGGCCTAAAAAGGCTGAAGGGGTTCTATAAAGACAATTTTGTAAGAATTTAATGAAGTTACTGGGAAATACTAAATGTTTTCCTTCGGAAATTGTTTTTTAAAGCTTTGTCAGTTTGCTGTGGCAAGCAAACTTTAACTCAGTTTAAAAAATCACTTTCCGGTCGAATGTTGTTTAATTGTGGGGGTCAAAAAGTTTTATGGGGCAATATAAAAATTAAACTGGACCAAAAATAAATCTTAAATGACTTACCGAAGCAAATTTTCCAACCTTTATATCCATCAATTGGAACTGCCACATTTGTCAACGGCATTGCCACTAGCTCTTCACGATCCTAACATTACGATCCACGAGCAGCCCCAAATCTACTACTGCAGATACACCTAAACTAAATAGAGAATGTGTTAGAAGAAAAATAAGTGAAATGAAAGTGTACACAACAAAGTCGTAGCACATCACTAATCAGAAAGGGCCTAAAAAGGCTGAAGGGGTTCTATAAAGACAATTTTGTAAGAATTTAATGAAGTTACTGGGAAATACTAAATGTTTTCCTTCGGAAATTGTTTTTTAAAGCTTTGTCAGTTTGCTGTGGCAAGCAAACTTTAACTCAGTTTAAAAAATCACTTTCCGGTCGAATGTTGTTTAATTGTGGGGGTCAAAAAGTTTTATGGGGCAATATAAAAATTAAACTGGACCAAAAATAAATCTTAAATGACTTACCGAAGCAAATTTTCCAACCTTTATATCCATCAATTGGAACTGCCACATTTGTCAACGGCATTGCCACTAGCTCTTCACGATCCTAACATTACGATCCACGAGCAGCCCCAAATCTACTACTGCAGATACACCTAAACTAAATAGAGAATGTGTTAGAAGAAAAATAAGTGAAATGAAAGTGTACACAACAAAGTCGTAGCACATCACTAATCAGAAAGGGCCTAAAAAGGCTGAAGGGGTTCTATAAAGACAATTTTGTAAGAATTTAATGAAGTTACTGGGAAATACTAAATGTTTTCCTTCGGAAATTATTTTTTAAAGCTTTGTCAGTTTGCTGTGGCAAGCAAACTTTAACTCAGTATAAAAAATCACTTTCCGGTCGAATGTTGTTTAATTGTGGGGGTCAAAAAGTTTTATGGGGCAATATAAAAATTAAACTGGACCAAAAATAAATCTTAAATGACTTACCGAAGCAAATTTTCCAACCTTTATATCCATCAATTGGAACTGCCACATTTGTCAACGGCATTGCCACTAGCTCTTCACGATCCTAACATTACGATCCACGAGCAGCCCCAAATCTACTACTGCAGATACACCTAAACTAAATAGAGAATGTGTTAGAAGAAAAATAAGTGAAATGAAAGTGTACACAACAAAGTCGTAGCACATCACTAATCAGAAAGGGCCTAAAAAGGCTGAAGGGGTTCTATAAAGACAATTTTGTAAGAATTTAATGAAGTTACTGGGAAATACTAAATGTTTTCCTTCGGAAATTGTTTTTTGAAGCTTTGTCAGTTTGCTGTGGCAAGCAAACTTTAACTCAGTTTAAAAAATCACTTTCCGGTCGAATGTTGTTTAATTGTGGGGGCCCAAAAAGTTTTATGGGGCAATATAAAAATTAAACTGGACCAAAAATAAATCTTAAATGACTTACCGAAGCAAATTTTCCAACCTTTATATCCATCAATTGGAACTGCCACATTTGTCAACGGCATTGCCACTAGCTCTTCACGATCCTAACATTACGATCCACGAGCAGCCCCAAATCTACTACTGCAGATACACCTAAACTAAATAGAGAATGTGTTAGAAGAAAAATAAGTGAAATGAAAGTGTACACAACAAAGTCGTAGCACATCACTAATCAGAAAGGGCCTAAAAAGGCTGAAGGGGTTCTATAAAGACAATTTTGTAAGAATTTAATGAAGTTACTGGGAAATACTAAATGTTTTCCTTCGGAAATTGTTTTTTAAAGCTTTGTCAGTTTGCTGTGGCAAGCAAACTTTAACTCAGTTTGAAAAATCACTTTCCGGTCGAATGTTGTTTAATTGTGGGGGCCCAAAAAGTTTTATGGGGCAATATAAAAATTAAACTGGACCAAAAATAAATCTTAAATGACTTACCGAAGCAAATTTTCCAACCTTTATATCCATCAATTGGAACTGCCACATTTGTCAACGGCATTGCCACTAGCTCTTCACGATCCTAACATTACGATCCACGAGCAGCCCCAAATCTACTACTGCAGATACACCTAAACTAAATAGAGAATGTGTTAGAAGAAAAATAAGTGAAATGAAAGTGTACACAACAAAGTCGTAGCACATCACTAATCAGAAAGGGCCTAAAAAGGCTGAAGGGGTTCTATAAAGACAATTTTGTAAGAATTTAATGAAGTTACTGGGAAATACTAAATGTTTTCCTTCGGAAATTGTTTTTTAAAGCTTTGTCAGTTTGCTGTGGCAAGCAAACTTTAACTCAGTTTAAAAAATCACTTTCCGGTCGAATGTTGTTTAATTGTGGGGGCCCAAAAAGTTTTATGGGGCAATATAAAAATTAAACTGGACCAAAAATAAATCTTAAATGACTTACCGAAGCAAATTTTCCAACCTTTATATCCATCAATTGGAACTGCCACATTTGTCAACGGCATTGCCACTAGCTCTTCACGATCCTAACATTACGATCCACGAGCAGCCCCAAATCTACTACTGCAGATACACCTAAACTAAATAGAGAATGTGTTAGAAGAAAAATAAGTGAAATGAAAGTGTACACAACAAAGTCGTAGCACATCACTAATCAGAAAGGGCCTAAAAAGGCTGAAGGGGTTCTATAAAGACAATTTTGTAAGAATTTAATGAAGTTACTGGGAAATACTAAATGTTTTCCTTCGGAAATTGTTTTTTAAAGCTTTGTCAGTTTGCTGTGGCAAGCAAACTTTAACTCAGTTTGAAAAATCACTTTCCGGTCGAATGTTGTTTAATTGTGGGGGCCCAAAAAGTTTTATGGGGCAATATAAAAATTAAACTGGACCAAAAATAAATCTTAAATGACTTACCGAAGCAAATTTTCCAACCTTTATATCCATCAATTGGAACTGCCACATTTGTCAACGGCATTGCCACTAGCTCTTCACGATCCTAACATTACGATCCACGAGCAGCCCCAAATCTACTACTGCAGATACACCTAAACTAAATAGAGAATGTGTTAGAAGAAAAATAAGTGAAATGAAAGTGTACACAACAAAGTCGTAGCACATCACTAATCAGAAAGGGCCTAAAAAGGCTGAAGGGGTTCTATAAAGACAATTTTGTAAGAATTTAATGAAGTTACTGGGAAATACTAAATGTTTTCCTTCGGAAATTGTTTTTTAAAGCTTTGTCAGTTTGCTGTGGCAAGCAAACTTTAACTCAGTTTAAAAAATCACTTTCCGGTCGAATGTTGTTTAATTGTGGGGGCCCAAAAAGTTTTATGGGGCAATATAAAAATTAAACTGGACCAAAAATAAATCTCAAATGACTTACCGAAGCAAATTTTCCAACCTTTATATCCATCAATTGGAACTGCCACATTTGTCAACGGCATTGCCACTAGCTCTTCACGATCCTAACATTACGATCCACGAGCAGCCCCAAATCTACTACTGCAGATACACCTAAACTAAATAGAGAATGTGTTAGAAGAAAAATAAGTGAAATGAAAGTGTACACAACAAAGTCGTAGCACATCACTAATCAGAAAGGGCCTAAAAAGGCTGAAGGGGTTCTATAAAGACAATTTTGTTAGAATTTAATGAAGTTACTGGGAAATACTAAATGTTTTCCTTCGGAAATTGTTTTTTAAAGCTTTGTCAGTTTGCTGTGGCAAGCAAACTTTAACTCAGTATAAAAAATCACTTTCCGGTCGAATGTTGTTTAATTGTGGGGGTCAAAAAGTTTTATGGGGCAATATAAAAATTAAACTGGACCAAAAATAAATCTTAAATGACTTACCGAAGCAAATTTTCCAACCTTTATATCCATCAATTGGAACTGCCACATTTGTCAACGGCATTGCCACTAGCTCTTCACGATCCTAACATTACGATCCACGAGCAGCCCCAAATCTACTACTGCAGATACACCTAAACTAAATAGAGAATGTGTTAGAAGAAAAATAAGTGAAATGAAAGTGTACACAACAAAGTCGTAGCACATCACTAATCAGAAAGGGCCTAAAAAGGCTGAAGGGGTTCTATAAAGACAATTTTGTAAGAATTTAATGAAGTTACTGGGAAATACTAAATGTTTTCCTTCGGAAATTGTTTTTTGAAGCTTTGTCAGTTTGCTGTGGCAAGCAAACTTTAACTCAGTTTAAAAAATCACTTTCCGGTCGAATGTTGTTTAATTGTGGGGGCCCAAAAAGTTTTATGGGGCAATATAAAAATTAAACTGGACCAAAAATAAATCTTAAATGACTTACCGAAGCAAATTTTCCAACCTTTATATCCATCAATTGGAACTGCCACATTTGTCAACGGCATTGCCACTAGCTCTTCACGATCCTAACATTACGATCCACGAGCAGCCCCAAATCTACTACTGCAGATACACCTAAACTAAATAGAGAATGTGTTAGAAGAAAAATAAGTGAAATGAAAGTGTACACAACAAAGTCGTAGCACATCACTAATCAGAAAGGGCCTAAAAAGGCTGAAGGGGTTCTATAAAGACAATTTTGTAAGAATTTAATGAAGTTACTGGGAAATACTAAATGTTTTCCTTCGGAAATTGTTTTTTGAAGCTTTGTCAGTTTGCTGTGGCAAGCAAACTTTAACTCAGTTTAAAAAATCACTTTCCGGTCGAATGTTGTTTAATTGTGGGGGCCCAAAAAGTTTTATGGGGCAATATAAAAATTAAACTGGACCAAAAATAAATCTTAAATGACTTACCGAAGCAAATTTTCCAACCTTTATATCCATCAATTGGAACTGCCACATTTGTCAACGGCATTGCCACTAGCTCTTCACGATCCTAACATTACGATCCACGAGCAGCCCCAAATCTACTACTGCAGATACACCTAAACTAAATAGAGAATGTGTTAGAAGAAAAATAAGTGAAATGAAAGTGTACACAACAAAGTCGTAGCACATCACTAATCAGAAAGGGCCTAAAAAGGCTGAAGGGGTTCTATAAAGACAATTTTGTAAGAATTTAATGAAGTTACTGGGAAATACTAAATGTTTTCCTTCGGAAATTGTTTTTTAAAGCTTTGTCAGTTTGCTGTGGCAAGCAAACTTTAACTCAGTTTAAAAAATCACTTTCCGGTCGAATGTTGTTTAATTGTGGGGGTCAAAAAGTTTTATGGGGCAATATAAAAATTAAACTGGACCAAAAATAAATCTTAAATGACTTACCGAAGCAAATTTTCCAACCTTTATATCCATCAAATGGAACTGCCACATTTGTCAACAGCATTGCCACTAGCTCTTCACGATCCTAACATTACGATCCACGAGCAGCCCCAAATCTACTACTGCAGATACACCTAAACTAAATAGAGAATGTGTTAGAAGAAAAATAAGTGAAATGAAAGTGTACACAACAAAGTCGTAGCACATCACTAATCAGAAAGGGCCTAAAAAGGCTGAAGGGGTTCTATAAAGACAATTTTGTAAGAATTTAATGAAGTTACTGGGAAATACTAAATGTTTTCCTTCGGAAATTGTTTTTTAAAGCTTTGTCAGTTTGCTGTGGCAAGCAAACTTTAACTCAGTATAAAAAATCACTTTCCGGTCGAATGTTGTTTAATTGTGGGGGTCAAAAAGTTTTATGGGGCAATATAAAAATTAAACTGGACCAAAAATAAATCTTAAATGACTTACCGAAGCAAATTTTCCAACCTTTATATCCATCAATTGGAACTGCCACATTTGTCAACGGCATTGCCACTAGCTCTTCACGATCCTAACATTACGATCCACGAGCAGCCCCAAATCTACTACTGCAGATACACCTAAACTAAATAGAGAATGTGTTAGAAGAAAAATAAGTGAAATGAAAGTGTACACAACAAAGTCGTAGCACATCACTAATCAGAAAGGGCCTAAAAAGGCTGAAGGGGTTCTATAAAGACAATTTTGTAAGAATTTAATGAAGTTACTGGGAAATACTAAATGTTTTCCTTCGGAAATTGTTTTTTAAAGCTTTGTCAGTTTGCTGTGGCAAGCAAACTTTAACTCAGTATAAAAAATCACTTTCCGGTCGAATGTTGTTTAATTGTGGGGGTCAAAAAGTTTTATGGGGCAATATAAAAATTAAACTGGACCAAAAATAAATCTTAAATGACTTACCGAAGCAAATTTTCCAACCTTTATATCCATCAATTGGAACTGCCACATTTGTCAACGGCATTGCCACTAGCTCTTCACGATCCTAACATTACGATCCACGAGCAGCCCCAAATCTACTACTGCAGATACACCTAAACTAAATAGAGAATGTGTTAGAAGAAAAATAAGTGAAATGAAAGTGTACACAACAAAGTCGTAGCACATCACTAATCAGAAAGGGCCTAAAAAGGCTGAAGGGGTTCTATAAAGACAATTTTGTAAGAATTTAATGAAGTTACTGGGAAATACTAAATGTTTTCCTTCGGAAATTGTTTTTTAAAGCTTTGTCAGTTTGCTGTGGCAAGCAAACTTTAACTCAGTTTAAAAAATCACTTTCCGGTCGAATGTTGTTTAATTGTGGGGGTCAAAAAGTTTTATGGGGCAATATAAAAATTAAACTGGACCAAAAATAAATCTTAAATGACTTACCGAAGCAAATTTTCCAACCTTTATATCCATCAAATGGAACTGCCACATTTGTCAACGGCATTGCCACTAGCTCTTCACGATCCTAACATTACGATCCACGAGCAGCCCCAAATCTACTACTGCAGATACACCTAAACTAAATAGAGAATGTGTTAGAAGAAAAATAAGTGAAATGAAAGTGTACACAACAAAGTCGTAGCACATCACTAATCAGAAAGGGTCTAAAAAGGCTGAAGGGGTTCTATAAAGACAATTTTGTAAGAATTTAATGAAGTTACTGGGAAATACTAAATGTTTTCCTTCGGAAATTGTTTTTTAAAGCTTTGTCAGTTTGCTGTGGCAAGCAAACTTTAACTCAGTATAAAAAATCACTTTCCGGTCGAATGTTGTTTAATTGTGGGGGTCAAAAAGTTTTATGGGGCAATATAAAAATTAAACTGGACCAAAAATAAATCTTAAATGACTTACCGAAGCAAATTTTCCAACCTTTATATCCATCAATTGGAACTGCCACATTTGTCAACGGCATTGCCACTAGCTCTTCACGATCCTAACATTACGATCCACGAGCAGCCCCAAATCTACTACTGCAGATACACCTAAACTAAATAGAGAATGTGTTAGAAGAAAAATAAGTGAAATGAAAGTGTACACAACAAAGTCGTAGCACATCACTAATCAGAAAGGGCCTAAAAAGGCTGAAGGGGTTCTATAAAGACAATTTTGTAAGAATTTAATGAAGTTACTGGGAAATACTAAATGTTTTCCTTCGGAAATTGTTTTTTAAAGCTTTGTCAGTTTGCTGTGGCAAGCAAACTTTAACTCAGTTTAAAAAATCACTTTCCGGTCGAATGTTGTTTAATTGTGGGGGTCAAAAAGTTTTATGGGGCAATATAAAAATTAAACTGGACCAAAAATAAATCTTAAATGACTTACCGAAGCAAATTTTCCAACCTTTATATCCATCAATTGGAACTGCCACATTTGTCAACGGCATTGCCACTAGCTCTTCACGATCCTAACATTACGATCCACGAGCAGCCCCAAATCTACTACTGCAGATACACCTAAACTAAATAGAGAATGTGTTAGAAGAAAAATAAGTGAAATGAAAGTGTACACAACAAAGTCGTAGCACATCACTAATCAGAAAGGGCCTAAAAAGGCTGAAGGGGTTCTATAAAGACAATTTTGTAAGAATTTAATGAAGTTACTGGGAAATACTAAATGTTTTCCTTCGGAAATTGTTTTTTAAAGCTTTGTCAGTTTGCTGTGGCAAGCAAACTTTAACTCAGTATAAAAAATCACTTTCCGGTCGAATGTTGTTTAATTGTGGGGGTCAAAAAGTTTTATGGGGCAATATAAAAATTAAACTGGACCAAAAATAAATCTTAAATGACTTACCGAAGCAAATTTTCCAACCTTTATATCCATCAATTGGAACTGCCACATTTGTCAACGGCATTGCCACTAGCTCTTCACGATCCTAACATTACGATCCACGAGCAGCCCCAAATCTACTACTGCAGATACACCTAAACTAAATAGAGAATGTGTTAGAAGAAAAATAAGTGAAATGAAAGTGTACACAACAAAGTCGTAGCACATCACTAATCAGAAAGGGCCTAAAAAGGCTGAAGGGGTTCTATAAAGACAATTTTGTAAGAATTTAATGAAGTTACTGGGAAATACTAAATGTTTTCCTTCGGAAATTGTTTTTTAAAGCTTTGTCAGTTTGCTGTGGCAAGCAAACTTTAACTCAGTATAAAAAATCACTTTCCGGTCGAATGTTGTTTAATTGTGGGGGTCAAAAAGTTTTATGGGGCAATATAAAAATTAAACTGGACCAAAAATAAATCTTAAATGACTTACCGAAGCAAATTTTCCAACCTTTATATCCATCAATTGGAACTGCCACATTTGTCAACGGCATTGCCACTAGCTCTTCACGATCCTAACATTACGATCCACGAGCAGCCCCAAATCTACTACTGCAGATACACCTAAACTAAATAGAGAATGTGTTAGAAGAAAAATAAGTGAAATGAAAGTGTACACAACAAAGTCGTAGCACATCACTAATCAGAAAGGGCCTAAAAAGGCTGAAGGGGTTCTATAAAGACAATTTTGTAAGAATTTAATGAAGTTACTGGGAAATACTAAATGCTTTCCTTCGGAAATTGTTTTTTAAAGCTTTGTCAGTTTGCTGTGGCAAGCAAACTTTAACTCAGTTTAAAAAATCACTTTCCGGTCGAATGTTGTTTAATTGTGGGGGTCAAAAAGTTTTATGGGGCAATATAAAAATTAAACTGGACCAAAAATAAATCTTAAATGACTTACCGAAGCAAATTTTCCAACCTTTATATCCATCAAATGGAACTGCCACATTTGTCAACAGCATTGCCACTAGCTCTTCACGATCCTAACATTACGATCCACGAGCAGCCCCAAATCTACTACTGCAGATACACCTAAACTAAATAGAGAATGTGTTAGAAGAAAAATAAGTGAAATGAAAGTGTACACAACAAAGTCGTAGCACATCACTAATCAGAAAGGGCCTAAAAAGGCTGAAGGGGTTCTATAAAGACAATTTTGTAAGAATTTAATGAAGTTACTGGGAAATACTAAATGTTTTCCTTCGGAAATTGTTTTTTAAAGCTTTGTCAGTTTGCTGTGGCAAGCAAACTTTAACTCAGTATAAAAAATCACTTTCCGGTCGAATGTTGTTTAATTGTGGGGGTCAAAAAGTTTTATGGGGCAATATAAAAATTAAACTGGACCAAAAATAAATCTTAAATGACTTACCGAAGCAAATTTTCCAACCTTTATATCCATCAATTGGAACTGCCACATTTGTCAACGGCATTGCCACTAGCTCTTCACGATCCTAACATTACGATCCACGAGCAGCCCCAAATCTACTACTGCAGATACACCTAAACTAAATAGAGAATGTGTTAGAAGAAAAATAAGTGAAATGAAAGTGTACACAACAAAGTCGTAGCACATCACTAATCAGAAAGGGCCTAAAAAGGCTGAAGGGGTTCTATAAAGACAATTTTGTAAGAATTTAATGAAGTTACTGGGAAATACTAAATGTTTTCCTTCGGAAATTGTTTTTTAAAGCTTTGTCAGTTTGCTGTGGCAAGCAAACTTTAACTCAGTTTAAAAAATCACTTTCCGGTCGAATGTTGTTTAATTGTGGGGGTCAAAAAGTTTTATGGGGCAATATAAAAATTAAACTGGACCAAAAATAAATCTTAAATGACTTACCGAAGCAAATTTTCCAACCTTTATATCCATCAATTGGAACTGCCACATTTGTCAACGGCATTGCCACTAGCTCTTCACGATCTTAACATTACGATCCACGAGCAGCCCCAAATCTACTACTGCAGATACACCTAAACTAAATAGAGAATGTGTTAGAAGAAAAATAAGTGAAATGAAAGTGTACACAACAAAGTCGTAGCACATCACTAATCAGAAAGGGCCTAAAAAGGCTGAAGGGGTTCTATAAAGACAATTTTGTAAGAATTTAATGAAGTTACTGGGAAATACTAAATGTTTTCCTTCGGAAATTGTTTTTTAAAGCTTTGTCAGTTTGCTGTGGCATGCAAACTTTAACTCAGTTTAAAAAATCACTTTCCGGTCGAATGTTGTTTAATTGTGGGGGTCAAAAAGTTTTATGGGGCAATATAAAAATTAAACTGGACCAAAAATAAATCTTAAATGACTTACCGAAGCAAATTTTCCAACCTTTATATCCATCAATTGGAACTGCCACATTTGTCAACGGCATTGCCACTAGCTCTTCACGATCCTAACATTACGATCCACGAGCAGCCCCAAATCTACTACTGCAGATACACCTAAACTAAATAGAGAATGTGTTAGAAGAAAAATAAGTGAAATGAAAGTGTACACAACAAAGTCGTAGCACATCACTAATCAGAAAGGGCCTAAAAAGGCTGAAGGGGTTCTATAAAGACAATTTTGTAAGAATTTAATGAAGTTACTGGGAAATACTAAATGTTTTCCTTCGGAAATTGTTTTTTAAAGCTTTGTCAGTTTGCTGTGGCAAGCAAACTTTAACTCAGTTTAAAAAATCACTTTCCGGTCGAATGTTGTTTAATTGTGGGGGTCAAAAAGTTTTATGGGGCAATATAAAAATTAAACTGGACCAAAAATAAATCTTAAATGACTTACCGAAGCAAATTTTCCAACCTTTATATCCATCAATTGGAACTGCCACATTTGTCAACGGCATTGCCACTAGCTCTTCACGATCCTAACATTACGATCCACGAGCAGCCCCAAATCTACTACTGCAGATACACCTAAACTAAATAGAGAATGTGTTAGAAGAAAAATAAGTGAAATGAAAGTGTACACAACAAAGTCGTAGCACATCACTAATCAGAAAGGGCCTAAAAAGGCTGAAGGGGTTCTATAAAGACAATTTTGTAAGAATTTAATGAAGTTACTGGGAAATACTAAATGTTTTCCTTCGGAAATTGTTTTTTAAAGCTTTGTCAGTTTGCTGTGGCAAGCAAACTTTAACTCAGTTTAAAAAATCACTTTCCGGTCGAATGTTGTTTAATTGTGGGGGTCAAAAAGTTTTATGGGGCAATATAAAAATTAAATTGGACCAAAAATAAATCTTAAATGACTTACCGAAGCAAATTTTCCAACCTTTATATCCATCAATTGGAACTGCCACATTTGTCAACGGCATTGCCACTAGCTCTTCACGATCCTAACATTACGATCCACGAGCAGCCCCAAATCTACTACTGCAGATACACCTAAACTAAATAGAGAATGTGTTAGAAGAAAAATAAGTGAAATGAAAGTGTACACAACAAAGTCGTAGCACATCACTAATCAGAAAGGGCCTAAAAAGGCTGAAGGGGTTCTATAAAGACAATTTTGTAAGAATTTAATGAAGTTACTGGGAAATACTAAATGTTTTCCTTCGGAAATTGTTTTTTAAAGCTTTGTCAGTTTGCTGTGGCAAGCAAACTTTAACTCAGTTTAAAAAATCACTTTCCGGTCGAATGTTGTTTAATTGTGGGGGTCAAAAAGTTTTATGGGGCAATATAAAAATTAAACTGGACCAAAAATAAATCTTAAATGACTTACCGAAGCAAATTTTCCAACCTTTATATCCATCAATTGGAACTGCCACATTTGTCAACGGCATTGCCACTAGCTCTTCACGATCCTAACATTACGATCCACGAGCAGCCCCAAATCTACTACTGCAGATACACCTAAACTAAATAGAGAATGTGTTAGAAGAAAAATAAGTGAAATGAAAGTGTACACAACAAAGTCGTAGCACATCACTAATCAGAAAGGGCCTAAAAAGGCTGAAGGGGTTCTATAAAGACAATTTTGTAAGAATTTAATGAAGTTACTGGGAAATACTAAATGTTTTCCTTCGGAAATTGTTTTTTAAAGCTTTGTCAGTTTGCTGTGGCAAGCAAACTTTAACTCAGTTTAAAAAATCACTTTCCGGTCGAATGTTGTTTAATTGTGGGGGTCAAAAAGTTTTATGGGGCAATATAAAAATTAAATTGGACCAAAAATAAATCTTAAATGACTTACCGAAGCAAATTTTCCAACCTTTATATCCATCAATTGGAACTGCCACATTTGTCAACGGCATTGCCACTAGCTCTTCACGATCCTAACATTACGATTCACGAGCAGCCCCAAATCTACTACTGCAGATACACCTAAACTAAATAGAGAATGTGTTAGAAGAAAAATAAGTGAAATGAAAGTGTACACAACAAAGTCGTAGCACATCACTAATCAGAAAGGGCCTAAAAAGGCTGAAGGGGTTCTATAAAGACAATTTTGTAAGAATTTAATGAAGTTACTGGGAAATACTAAATGTTTTCCTTCGGAAATTGTTTTTTAAAGCTTTGTCAGTTTGCTGTGGCAAGCAAACTTTAACTCAGTTTAAAAAATCACTTTCCGGTCGAATGTTGTTTAATTGTGGGGGTCAAAAAGTTTTATGGGGCAATATAAAAATTAAATTGGACCAAAAATAAATCTTAAATGACTTACCGAAGCAAATTTTCCAACCTTTATATCCATCAATTGGAACTGCCACATTTGTCAACGGCATTGCCACTAGCTCTTCACGATCCTAACATTACGATTCACGAGCAGCCCCAAATCTACTACTGCAGATACACCTAAACTAAATAGAGAATGTGTTAGAAGAAAAATAAGTGAAATGAAAGTGTACACAACAAAGTCGTAGCACATCACTAATCAGAAAGGGCCTAAAAAGGCTGAAGGGGTTCTATAAAGACAATTTTGTAAGAATTTAATGAAGTTACTGGGAAATACTAAATGTTTTCCTTCGGAAATTGTTTTTTAAAGCTTTGTCAGTTTGCTGTGGCAAGCAAACTTTAACTCAGTTTAAAAAATCACTTTCCGGTCGAATGTTGTTTAATTGTGGGGGTCAAAAAGTTTTATGGGGCAATATAAAAATTAAACTGGACCAAAAATAAATCTTAAATGACTTACCGAAGCAAATTTTCCAACCTTTATATCCATCAATTGGAACTGCCACATTTGTCAACGGCATTGCCACTAGCTCTTCACGATCCTAACATTACGATCCACGAGCAGCCCCAAATCTACTACTGCAGATACACCTAAACTAAATAGAGAATGTGTTAGAAGAAAAATAAGTGAAATGAAAGTGTACACAACAAAGTCGTAGCACATCACTAATCAGAAAGGGCCTAAAAAGGCTGAAGGGGTTCTATAAAGACAATTTTGTAAGAATTTAATGAAGTTACTGGGAAATACTAAATGTTTTCCTTCGGAAATTGTTTTTTAAAGCTTTGTCAGTTTGCTGTGGCAAGCAAACTTTAACTCAGTTTAAAAAATCACTTTCCGGTCGAATGTTGTTTAATTGTGGGGGTCAAAAAGTTTTATGGGGCAATATAAAAATTAAACTGGACCAAAAATAAATCTTAAATGACTTACCGAAGCAAATTTTCCAACCTTTATATCCATCAATTGGAACTGCCACATTTGTCAACGGCATTGCCACTAGCTCTTCACGATCCTAACATTACGATCCACGAGCAGCCCCAAATCTACTACTGCAGATACACCTAAACTAAATAGAGAATGTGTTAGAAGAAAAATAAGTGAAATGAAAGTGTACACAACAAAGTCGTAGCACATCACTAATCAGAAAGGGCCTAAAAAGGCTGAAGGGGTTCTATAAAGACAATTTTGTAAGAATTTAATGAAGTTACTGGGAAATACTAAATGTTTTCCTTCGGAAATTGTTTTTTAAAGCTTTGTCAGTTTGCTGTGGCAAGCAAACTTTAACTCAGTTTAAAAAATCACTTTCCGGTCGAATGTTGTTTAATTGTGGGGGTCAAAAAGTTTTATGGGGCAATATAAAAATTAAACTGGACCAAAAATAAATCTTAAATGACTTACCGAAGCAAATTTTCCAACCTTTATATCCATCAATTGGAACTGCCACATTTGTCAACGGCATTGCCACTAGCTCTTCACGATCCTAACATTACGATCCACGAGCAGCCCCAAATCTACTACTGCAGATACACCTAAACTAAATAGAGAATGTGTTAGAAGAAAAATAAGTGAAATGAAAGTGTACACAACAAAGTCGTAGCACATCACTAATCAGAAAGGGCCTAAAAAGGCTGAAGGGGTTCTATAAAGACAATTTTGTAAGAATTTAATGAAGTTACTGGGAAATACTAAATGTTTTCCTTCGGAAATTGTTTTTTAAAGCTTTGTCAGTTTGCTGTGGCAAGCAAACTTTAACTCAGTTTAAAAAATCACTTTCCGGTCGAATGTTGTTTAATTGTGGGGGTCAAAAAGTTTTATGGGGCAATATAAAAATTAAATTGGACCAAAAATAAATCTTAAATGACTTACCGAAGCAAATTTTCCAACCTTTATATCCATCAATTGGAACTGCCACATTTGTCAACGGCATTGCCACTAGCTCTTCACGATCCTAACATTACGATTCACGAGCAGCCCCAAATCTACTACTGCAGATACACCTAAACTAAATAGAGAATGTGTTAGAAGAAAAATAAGTGAAATGAAAGTGTACACAACAAAGTCGTAGCACATCACTAATCAGAAAGGGCCTAAAAAGGCTGAAGGGGTTCTATAAAGACAATTTTGTAAGAATTTAATGAAGTTACTGGGAAATACTAAATGTTTTCCTTCGGAAATTGTTTTTTAAAGCTTTGTCAGTTTGCTGTGGCAAGCAAACTTTAACTCAGTTTAAAAAATCACTTTCCGGTCGAATGTTGTTTAATTGTGGGGGTCAAAAAGTTTTATGGGGCAATATAAAAATTAAATTGGACCAAAAATAAATCTTAAATGACTTACCGAAGCAAATTTTCCAACCTTTATATCCATCAATTGGAACTGCCACATTTGTCAACGGCATTGCCACTAGCTCTTCACGATCCTAACATTACGATTCACGAGCAGCCCCAAATCTACTACTGCAGATACACCTAAACTAAATAGAGAATGTGTTAGAAGAAAAATAAGTGAAATGAAAGTGTACACAACAAAGTCGTAGCACATCACTAATCAGAAAGGGCCTAAAAAGGCTGAAGGGGTTCTATAAAGACAATTTTGTAAGAATTTAATGAAGTTACTGGGAAATACTAAATGTTTTCCTTCGGAAATTGTTTTTTAAAGCTTTGTCAGTTTGCTGTGGCAAGCAAACTTTAACTCAGTTTAAAAAATCACTTTCCGGTCGAATGTTGTTTAATTGTGGGGGTCAAAAAGTTTTATGGGGCAATATAAAAATTAAACTGGACCAAAAATAAATCTTAAATGACTTACCGAAGCAAATTTTCCAACCTTTATATCCATCAATTGGAACTGCCACATTTGTCAACGGCATTGCCACTAGCTCTTCACGATCCTAACATTACGATCCACGAGCAGCCCCAAATCTACTACTGCAGATACACCTAAACTAAATAGAGAATGTGTTAGAAGAAAAATAAGTGAAATGAAAGTGTACACAACAAAGTCGTAGCACATCACTAATCAGAAAGGGCCTAAAAAGGCTGAAGGGGTTCTATAAAGACAATTTTGTAAGAATTTAATGAAGTTACTGGGAAATACTAAATGTTTTCCTTCGGAAATTGTTTTTTAAAGCTTTGTCAGTTTGCTGTGGCAAGCAAACTTTAACTCAGTTTAAAAAATCACTTTCCGGTCGAATGTTGTTTAATTGTGGGGGTCAAAAAGTTTTATGGGGCAATATAAAAATTAAATTGGACCAAAAATAAATCTTAAATGACTTACCGAAGCAAATTTTCCAACCTTTATATCCATCAATTGGAACTGCCACATTTGTCAACGGCATTGCCACTAGCTCTTCACGATCCTAACATTACGATTCACGAGCAGCCCCAAATCTACTACTGCAGATACACCTAAACTAAATAGAGAATGTGTTAGAAGAAAAATAAGTGAAATGAAAGTGTACACAACAAAGTCGTAGCACATCACTAATCAGAAAGGGCCTAAAAAGGCTGAAGGGGTTCTATAAAGACAATTTTGTAAGAATTTAATGAAGTTACTGGGAAATACTAAATGTTTTCCTTCGGAAATTGTTTTTTAAAGCTTTGTCAGTTTGCTGTGGCAAGCAAACTTTAACTCAGTTTAAAAAATCACTTTCCGGTCGAATGTTGTTTAATTGTGGGGGTCAAAAAGTTTTATGGGGCAATATAAAAATTAAATTGGACCAAAAATAAATCTTAAATGACTTACCGAAGCAAATTTTCCAACCTTTATATCCATCAATTGGAACTGCCACATTTGTCAACGGCATTGCCACTAGCTCTTCACGATCCTAACATTACGATTCACGAGCAGCCCCAAATCTACTACTGCAGATACACCTAAACTAAATAGAGAATGTGTTAGAAGAAAAATAAGTGAAATGAAAGTGTACACAACAAAGTCGTAGCACATCACTAATCAGAAAGGGCCTAAAAAGGCTGAAGGGGTTCTATAAAGACAATTTTGTAAGAATTTAATGAAGTTACTGGGAAATACTAAATGTTTTCCTTCGGAAATTGTTTTTTAAAGCTTTGTCAGTTTGCTGTGGCAAGCAAACTTTAACTCAGTTTAAAAAATCACTTTCCGGTCGAATGTTGTTTAATTGTGGGGGTCAAAAAGTTTTATGGGGCAATATAAAAATTAAATTGGACCAAAAATAAATCTTAAATGACTTACCGAAGCAAATTTTCCAACCTTTATATCCATCAATTGGAACTGCCACATTTGTCAACGGCATTGCCACTAGCTCTTCACGATCCTAACATTACGATCCACGAGCAGCCCCAAATCTACTACTGCAGATACACCTAAACTAAATAGAGAATGTGTTAGAAGAAAAATAAGTGAAATGAAAGTGTACACAACAAAGTCGTAGCACATCACTAATCAGAAAGGGCCTAAAAAGGCTGAAGGGGTTCTATAAAGACAATTTTGTAAGAATTTAATGAAGTTACTGGGAAATACTAAATGTTTTCCTTCGGAAATTGTTTTTTAAAGCTTTGTCAGTTTGCTGTGGCAAGCAAACTTTAACTCAGTTTAAAAAATCACTTTCCGGTCGAATGTTGTTTAATTGTGGGGGTCAAAAAGTTTTATGGGGCAATATAAAAATTAAATTGGACCAAAAATAAATCTTAAATGACTTACCGAAGCAAATTTTCCAACCTTTATATCCATCAATTGGAACTGCCACATTTGTCAACGGCATTGCCACTAGCTCTTCACGATCCTAACATTACGATTCACGAGCAGCCCCAAATCTACTACTGCAGATACACCTAAACTAAATAGAGAATGTGTTAGAAGAAAAATAAGTGAAATGAAAGTGTACACAACAAAGTCGTAGCACATCACTAATCAGAAAGGGCCTAAAAAGGCTGAAGGGGTTCTATAAAGACAATTTTGTAAGAATTTAATGAAGTTACTGGGAAATACTAAATGTTTTCCTTCGGAAATTGTTTTTTAAAGCTTTGTCAGTTTGCTGTGGCAAGCAAACTTTAACTCAGTTTAAAAAATCACTTTCCGGTCGAATGTTGTTTAATTGTGGGGGTCAAAAAGTTTTATGGGGCAATATAAAAATTAAATTGGACCAAAAATAAATCTTAAATGACTTACCGAAGCAAATTTTCCAACCTTTATATCCATCAATTGGAACTGCCACATTTGTCAACGGCATTGCCACTAGCTCTTCACGATCCTAACATTACGATCCACGAGCAGCCCCAAATCTACTACTGCAGATACACCTAAACTAAATAGAGAATGTGTTAGAAGAAAAATAAGTGAAATGAAAGTGTACACAACAAAGTCGTAGCACATCACTAATCAGAAAGGGCCTAAAAAGGCTGAAGGGGTTCTATAAAGACAATTTTGTAAGAATTTAATGAAGTTACTGGGAAATACTAAATGTTTTCCTTCGGAAATTGTTTTTTAAAGCTTTGTCAGTTTGCTGTGGCAAGCAAACTTTAACTCAGTTTAAAAAATCACTTTCCGGTCGAATGTTGTTTAATTGTGGGGGTCAAAAAGTTTTATGGGGCAATATAAAAATTAAACTGGACCAAAAATAAATCTTAAATGACTTACCGAAGCAAATTTTCCAACCTTTATATCCATCAATTGGAACTGCCACATTTGTCAACGGCATTGCCACTAGCTCTTCACGATCCTAACATTACGATCCACGAGCAGCCCCAAATCTACTACTGCAGATACACCTAAACTAAATAGAGAATGTGTTAGAAGAAAAATAAGTGAAATGAAAGTGTACACAACAAAGTCGTAGCACATCACTAATCAGAAAGGGCCTAAAAAGGCTGAAGGGGTTCTATAAAGACAATTTTGTAAGAATTTAATGAAGTTACTGGGAAATACTAAATGTTTTCCTTCGGAAATTGTTTTTTAAAGCTTTGTCAGTTTGCTGTGGCAAGCAAACTTTAACTCAGTTTAAAAAATCACTTTCCGGTCGAATGTTGTTTAATTGTGGGGGTCAAAAAGTTTTATGGGGCAATATAAAAATTAAACTGGACCAAAAATAAATCTTAAATGACTTACCGAAGCAAATTTTCCAACCTTTATATCCATCAATTGGAACTGCCACATTTGTCAACGGCATTGCCACTAGCTCTTCACGATCCTAACATTACGATCCACGAGCAGCCCCAAATCTACTACTGCAGATACACCTAAACTAAATAGAGAATGTGTTAGAAGAAAAATAAGTGAAATGAAAGTGTACACAACAAAGTCGTAGCACATCACTAATCAGAAAGGGCCTAAAAAGGCTGAAGGGGTTCTATAAAGACAATTTTGTAAGAATTTAATGAAGTTACTGGGAAATACTAAATGTTTTCCTTCGGAAATTGTTTTTTAAAGCTTTGTCAGTTTGCTGTGGCAAGCAAACTTTAACTCAGTTTAAAAAATCACTTTCCGGTCGAATGTTGTTTAATTGTGGGGGTCAAAAAGTTTTATGGGGCAATATAAAAATTAAATTGGACCAAAAATAAATCTTAAATGACTTACCGAAGCAAATTTTCCAACCTTTATATCCATCAATTGGAACTGCCACATTTGTCAACGGCATTGCCACTAGCTCTTCACGATCCTAACATTACGATTCACGAGCAGCCCCAAATCTACTACTGCAGATACACCTAAACTAAATAGAGAATGTGTTAGAAGAAAAATAAGTGAAATGAAAGTGTACACAACAAAGTCGTAGCACATCACTAATCAGAAAGGGCCTAAAAAGGCTGAAGGGGTTCTATAAAGACAATTTTGTAAGAATTTAATGAAGTTACTGGGAAATACTAAATGTTTTCCTTCGGAAATTGTTTTTTAAAGCTTTGTCAGTTTGCTGTGGCAAGCAAACTTTAACTCAGTTTAAAAAATCACTTTCCGGTCGAATGTTGTTTAATTGTGGGGGTCAAAAAGTTTTATGGGGCAATATAAAAATTAAATTGGACCAAAAATAAATCTTAAATGACTTACCGAAGCAAATTTTCCAACCTTTATATCCATCAATTGGAACTGCCACATTTGTCAACGGCATTGCCACTAGCTCTTCACGATCCTAACATTACGATTCACGAGCAGCCCCAAATCTACTACTGCAGATACACCTAAACTAAATAGAGAATGTGTTAGAAGAAAAATAAGTGAAATGAAAGTGTACACAACAAAGTCGTAGCACATCACTAATCAGAAAGGGCCTAAAAAGGCTGAAGGGGTTCTATAAAGACAATTTTGTAAGAATTTAATGAAGTTACTGGGAAATACTAAATGTTTTCCTTCGGAAATTGTTTTTTAAAGCTTTGTCAGTTTGCTGTGGCAAGCAAACTTTAACTCAGTTTAAAAAATCACTTTCCGGTCGAATGTTGTTTAATTGTGGGGGTCAAAAAGTTTTATGGGGCAATATAAAAATTAAATTGGACCAAAAATAAATCTTAAATGACTTACCGAAGCAAATTTTCCAACCTTTATATCCATCAATTGGAACTGCCACATTTGTCAACGGCATTGCCACTAGCTCTTCACGATCCTAACATTACGATTCACGAGCAGCCCCAAATCTACTACTGCAGATACACCTAAACTAAATAGAGAATGTGTTAGAAGAAAAATAAGTGAAATGAAAGTGTACACAACAAAGTCGTAGCACATCACTAATCAGAAAGGGCCTAAAAAGGCTGAAGGGGTTCTATAAAGACAATTTTGTAAGAATTTAATGAAGTTACTGGGAAATACTAAATGTTTTCCTTCGGAAATTGTTTTTTAAAGCTTTGTCAGTTTGCTGTGGCAAGCAAACTTTAACTCAGTTTAAAAAATCACTTTCCGGTCGAATGTTGTTTAATTGTGGGGGTCAAAAAGTTTTATGGGGCAATATAAAAATTAAATTGGACCAAAAATAAATCTTAAATGACTTACCGAAGCAAATTTTCCAACCTTTATATCCATCAATTGGAACTGCCACATTTGTCAACGGCATTGCCACTAGCTCTTCACGATCCTAACATTACGATTCACGAGCAGCCCCAAATCTACTACTGCAGATACACCTAAACTAAATAGAGAATGTGTTAGAAGAAAAATAAGTGAAATGAAAGTGTACACAACAAAGTCGTAGCACATCACTAATCAGAAAGGGCCTAAAAAGGCTGAAGGGGTTCTATAAAGACAATTTTGTAAGAATTTAATGAAGTTACTGGGAAATACTAAATGTTTTCCTTCGGAAATTGTTTTTTAAAGCTTTGTCAGTTTGCTGTGGCAAGCAAACTTTAACTCAGTTTAAAAAATCACTTTCCGGTCGAATGTTGTTTAATTGTGGGGGTCAAAAAGTTTTATGGGGCAATATAAAAATTAAACTGGACCAAAAATAAATCTTAAACGACTTACCGAAGCAAATTTTCCAACCTTTATATCCATCAATTGGAACTGCCACATTTCTCAACGGCATTGCCACTAGCTCTTCACGATCCTAACATTACGATCCACGAGCAGCCCCAAATCTACTACTGCAGATACACCTAAACTAAATAGAGAATGTGTTAGAAGAAAAATAAGTGAAATGAAAGTGTACACAACAAAGTCGTAGCACATCACTAATCAGAAAGGGCCTAAAAAGGCTGAAGGGGTTCTATAAAGACAATTTTGTAAGAATTTAATGAAGTTACTGGGAAATACTAAATGTTTTCCTTCGGAAATTGTTTTTTAAAGCTTTGTCAGTTTGCTGTGGCAAGCAAACTTTAACTCAGTTTAAAAAATCACTTTCCGGTCGAATGTTGTTTAATTGTGGGGGTCAAAAAGTTTTATGGGGCAATATAAAAATTAAACTGGACCAAAAATAAATCTTAAATGACTTACCGAAGCAAATTTTCCAACCTTTATATCCATCAATTGGAACTGCCACATTTGTCAACGGCATTGCCACTAGCTCTTCACGATCCTAACATTACGATCCACGAGCAGCCCCAAATCTACTACTGCAGATACACCTAAACTAAATAGAGAATGTGTTAGAAGAAAAATAAGTGAAATGAAAGTGTACACAACAAAGTCGTAGCACATCACTAATCAGAAAGGGCCTAAAAAGGCTGAAGGGGTTCTATAAAGACAATTTTGTAAGAATTTAATGAAGTTACTGGGAAATACTAAATGTTTTCCTTCGGAAATTGTTTTTTAAAGCTTTGTCAGTTTGCTGTGGCAAGCAAACTTTAACTCAGTTTAAAAAATCACTTTCCGGTCGAATGTTGTTTAATTGTGGGGGTCAAAAAGTTTTATGGGGCAATATAAAAATTAAACTGGACCAAAAATAAATCTTAAATGACTTACCGAAGCAAATTTTCCAACCTTTATATCCATCAATTGGAACTGCCACATTTGTCAACGGCATTGCCACTAGCTCTTCACGATCCTAACATTACGATCCACGAGCAGCCCCAAATCTACTACTGCAGATACACCTAAACTAAATAGAGAATGTGTTAGAAGAAAAATAAGTGAAATGAAAGTGTACACAACAAAGTCGTAGCACATCACTAATCAGAAAGGGCCTAAAAAGGCTGAAGGGGTTCTATAAAGACAATTTTGTAAGAATTTAATGAAGTTACTGGGAAATACTAAATGTTTTCCTTCGGAAATTGTTTTTTAAAGCTTTGTCAGTTTGCTGTGGCAAGCAAACTTTAACTCAGTTTAAAAAATCACTTTCCGGTCGAATGTTGTTTAATTGTGGGGGTCAAAAAGTTTTATGGGGCAATATAAAAATTAAACTGGACCAAAAATAAATCTTAAATGACTTACCGAAGCAAATTTTCCAACCTTTATATCCATCAATTGGAACTGCCACATTTGTCAACGGCATTGCCACTAGCTCTTCACGATCCTAACATTACGATCCACGAGCAGCCCCAAATCTACTACTGCAGATACACCTAAACTAAATAGAGAATGTGTTAGAAGAAAAATAAGTGAAATGAAAGTGTACACAACAAAGTCGTAGCACATCACTAATCAGAAAGGGCCTAAAAAGGCTGAAGGGGTTCTATAAAGACAATTTTGTAAGAATTTAATGAAGTTACTGGGAAATACTAAATGTTTTCCTTCGGAAATTGTTTTTTAAAGCTTTGTCAGTTTGCTGTGGCAAGCAAACTTTAACTCAGTTTAAAAAATCACTTTCCGGTCGAATGTTGTTTAATTGTGGGGGTCAAAAAGTTTTATGGGGCAATATAAAAATTAAACTGGACCAAAAATAAATCTTAAATGACTTACCGAAGCAAATTTTCCAACCTTTATATCCATCAATTGGAACTGCCACATTTGTCAACGGCATTGCCACTAGCTCTTCACGATCCTAACATTACGATCCACGAGCAGCCCCAAATCTACTACTGCAGATACACCTAAACTAAATAGAGAATGTGTTAGAAGAAAAATAAGTGAAATGAAAGTGTACACAACAAAGTCGTAGCACATCACTAATCAGAAAGGGCCTAAAAAGGCTGAAGGGGTTCTATAAAGACAATTTTGTAAGAATTTAATGAAGTTACTGGGAAATACTAAATGTTTTCCTTCGGAAATTGTTTTTTAAAGCTTTGTCAGTTTGCTGTGGCAAGCAAACTTTAACTCAGTTTAAAAAATCACTTTCCGGTCGAATGTTGTTTAATTGTGGGGGTCAAAAAGTTTTATGGGGCAATATAAAAATTAAACTGGACCAAAAATAAATCTTAAATGACTTACCGAAGCAAATTTTCCAACCTTTATATCCATCAATTGGAACTGCCACATTTGTCAACGGCATTGCCACTAGCTCTTCACGATCCTAACATTACGATCCACGAGCAGCCCCAAATCTACTACTGCAGATACACCTAAACTAAATAGAGAATGTGTTAGAAGAAAAATAAGTGAAATGAAAGTGTACACAACAAAGTCGTAGCACATCACTAATCAGAAAGGGCCTAAAAAGGCTGAAGGGGTTCTATAAAGACAATTTTGTAAGAATTTAATGAAGTTACTGGGAAATACTAAATGTTTTCCTTCGGAAATTGTTTTTTAAAGCTTTGTCAGTTTGCTGTGGCAAGCAAACTTTAACTCAGTTTAAAAAATCACTTTCCGGTCGAATGTTGTTTAATTGTGGGGGTCAAAAAGTTTTATGGGGCAATATAAAAATTAAACTGGACCAAAAATAAATCTTAAATGACTTACCGAAGCAAATTTTCCAACCTTTATATCCATCAATTGGAACTGCCACATTTGTCAACGGCATTGCCACTAGCTCTTCACGATCCTAACATTACGATCCACGAGCAGCCCCAAATCTACTACTGCAGATACACCTAAACTAAATAGAGAATGTGTTAGAAGAAAAATAAGTGAAATGAAAGTGTACACAACAAAGTCGTAGCACATCACTAATCAGAAAGGGCCTAAAAAGGCTGAAGGGGTTCTATAAAGACAATTTTGTAAGAATTTAATGAAGTTACTGGGAAATACTAAATGTTTTCCTTCGGAAATTGTTTTTTAAAGCTTTGTCAGTTTGCTGTGGCAAGCAAACTTTAACTCAGTTTAAAAAATCACTTTCCGGTCGAATGTTGTTTAATTGTGGGGGTCAAAAAGTTTTATGGGGCAATATAAAAATTAAACTGGACCAAAAATAAATCTTAAACGACTTACCGAAGCAAATTTTCCAACCTTTATATCCATCAATTGGAACTGCCACATTTCTCAACGGCATTGCCACTAGCTCTTCACGATCCTAACATTACGATCCACGAGCAGCCCCAAATCTACTACTGCAGATACACCTAAACTAAATAGAGAATGTGTTAGAAGAAAAATAAGTGAAATGAAAGTGTACACAACAAAGTCGTAGCACATCACTAATCAGAAAGGGCCTAAAAAGGCTGAAGGGGTTCTATAAAGACAATTTTGTAAGAATTTAATGAAGTTACTGGGAAATACTAAATGTTTTCCTTCGGAAATTGTTTTTTAAAGCTTTGTCAGTTTGCTGTGGCAAGCAAACTTTAACTCAGTTTAAAAAATCACTTTCCGGTCGAATGTTGTTTAATTGTGGGGGTCAAAAAGTTTTATGGGGCAATATAAAAATTAAACTGGACCAAAAATAAATCTTAAATGACTTACCGAAGCAAATTTTCCAACCTTTATATCCATCAATTGGAACTGCCACATTTGTCAACGGCATTGCCACTAGCTCTTCACGATCCTAACATTACGATCCACGAGCAGCCCCAAATCTACTACTGCAGATACACCTAAACTAAATAGAGAATGTGTTAGAAGAAAAATAAGTGAAATGAAAGTGTACACAACAAAGTCGTAGCACATCACTAATCAGAAAGGGCCTAAAAAGGCTGAAGGGGTTCTATAAAGACAATTTTGTAAGAATTTAATGAAGTTACTGGGAAATACTAAATGTTTTCCTTCGGAAATTGTTTTTTAAAGCTTTGTCAGTTTGCTGTGGCAAGCAAACTTTAACTCAGTTTAAAAAATCACTTTCCGGTCGAATGTTGTTTAATTGTGGGGGTCAAAAAGTTTTATGGGGCAATATAAAAATTAAACTGGACCAAAAATAAATCTTAAATGACTTACCGAAGCAAATTTTCCAACCTTTATATCCATCAATTGGAACTGCCACATTTGTCAACGGCATTGCCACTAGCTCTTCACGATCCTAACATTACGATCCACGAGCAGCCCCAAATCTACTACTGCAGATACACCTAAACTAAATAGAGAATGTGTTAGAAGAAAAATAAGTGAAATGAAAGTGTACACAACAAAGTCGTAGCACATCACTAATCAGAAAGGGCCTAAAAAGGCTGAAGGGGTTCTATAAAGACAATTTTGTAAGAATTTAATGAAGTTACTGGGAAATACTAAATGTTTTCCTTCGGAAATTGTTTTTTAAAGCTTTGTCAGTTTGCTGTGGCAAGCAAACTTTAACTCAGTTTAAAAAATCACTTTCCGGTCGAATGTTGTTTAATTGTGGGGGTCAAAAAGTTTTATGGGGCAATATAAAAATTAAACTGGACCAAAAATAAATCTTAAATGACTTACCGAAGCAAATTTTCCAACCTTTATATCCATCAATTGGAACTGCCACATTTGTCAACGGCATTGCCACTAGCTCTTCACGATCCTAACATTACGATCCACGAGCAGCCCCAAATCTACTACTGCAGATACACCTAAACTAAATAGAGAATGTGTTAGAAGAAAAATAAGTGAAATGAAAGTGTACACAACAAAGTCGTAGCACATCACTAATCAGAAAGGGCCTAAAAAGGCTGAAGGGGTTCTATAAAGACAATTTTGTAAGAATTTAATGAAGTTACTGGGAAATACTAAATGTTTTCCTTCGGAAATTGTTTTTTAAAGCTTTGTCAGTTTGCTGTGGCAAGCAAACTTTAACTCAGTTTAAAAAATCACTTTCCGGTCGAATGTTGTTTAATTGTGGGGGTCAAAAAGTTTTATGGGGCAATATAAAAATTAAACTGGACCAAAAATAAATCTTAAATGACTTACCGAAGCAAATTTTCCAACCTTTATATCCATCAATTGGAACTGCCACATTTGTCAACGGCATTGCCACTAGCTCTTCACGATCCTAACATTACGATCCACGAGCAGCCCCAAATCTACTACTGCAGATACACCTAAACTAAATAGAGAATGTGTTAGAAGAAAAATAAGTGAAATGAAAGTGTACACAACAAAGTCGTAGCACATCACTAATCAGAAAGGGCCTAAAAAGGCTGAAGGGGTTCTATAAAGACAATTTTGTAAGAATTTAATGAAGTTACTGGGAAATACTAAATGTTTTCCTTCGGAAATTGTTTTTTAAAGCTTTGTCAGTTTGCTGTGGCAAGCAAACTTTAACTCAGTTTAAAAAATCACTTTCCGGTCGAATGTTGTTTAATTGTGGGGGTCAAAAAGTTTTATGGGGCAATATAAAAATTAAACTGGACCAAAAATAAATCTTAAATGACTTACCGAAGCAAATTTTCCAACCTTTATATCCATCAATTGGAACTGCCACATTTGTCAACGGCATTGCCACTAGCTCTTCACGATCCTAACATTACGATCCACGAGCAGCCCCAAATCTACTACTGCAGATACACCTAAACTAAATAGAGAATGTGTTAGAAGAAAAATAAGTGAAATGAAAGTGTACACAACAAAGTCGTAGCACATCACTAATCAGAAAGGGCCTAAAAAGGCTGAAGGGGTTCTATAAAGACAATTTTGTAAGAATTTAATGAAGTTACTGGGAAATACTAAATGTTTTCCTTCGGAAATTGTTTTTTAAAGCTTTGTCAGTTTGCTGTGGCAAGCAAACTTTAACTCAGTTTAAAAAATCACTTTCCGGTCGAATGTTGTTTAATTGTGGGGGTCAAAAAGTTTTATGGGGCAATATAAAAATTAAACTGGACCAAAAATAAATCTTAAATGACTTACCGAAGCAAATTTTCCAACCTTTATATCCATCAATTGGAACTGCCACATTTGTCAACGGCATTGCCACTAGCTCTTCACGATCCTAACATTACGATCCACGAGCAGCCCCAAATCTACTACTGCAGATACACCTAAACTAAATAGAGAATGTGTTAGAAGAAAAATAAGTGAAATGAAAGTGTACACAACAAAGTCGTAGCACATCACTAATCAGAAAGGGCCTAAAAAGGCTGAAGGGGTTCTATAAAGACAATTTTGTAAGAATTTAATGAAGTTACTGGGAAATACTAAATGTTTTCCTTCGGAAATTGTTTTTTAAAGCTTTGTCAGTTTGCTGTGGCAAGCAAACTTTAACTCAGTTTAAAAAATCACTTTCCGGTCGAATGTTGTTTAATTGTGGGGGTCAAAAAGTTTTATGGGGCAATATAAAAATTAAACTGGACCAAAAATAAATCTTAAACGACTTACCGAAGCAAATTTTCCAACCTTTATATCCATCAATTGGAACTGCCACATTTCTCAACGGCATTGCCACTAGCTCTTCACGATCCTAACATTACGATCCACGAGCAGCCCCAAATCTACTACTGCAGATACACCTAAACTAAATAGAGAATGTGTTAGAAGAAAAATAAGTGAAATGAAAGTGTACACAACAAAGTCGTAGCACATCACTAATCAGAAAGGGCCTAAAAAGGCTGAAGGGGTTCTATAAAGACAATTTTGTAAGAATTTAATGAAGTTACTGGGAAATACTAAATGTTTTCCTTCGGAAATTGTTTTTTAAAGCTTTGTCAGTTTGCTGTGGCAAGCAAACTTTAACTCAGTTTAAAAAATCACTTTCCGGTCGAATGTTGTTTAATTGTGGGGGTCAAAAAGTTTTATGGGGCAATATAAAAATTAAACTGGACCAAAAATAAATCTTAAATGACTTACCGAAGCAAATTTTCCAACCTTTATATCCATCAATTGGAACTGCCACATTTGTCAACGGCATTGCCACTAGCTCTTCACGATCCTAACATTACGATCCACGAGCAGCCCCAAATCTACTACTGCAGATACACCTAAACTAAATAGAGAATGTGTTAGAAGAAAAATAAGTGAAATGAAAGTGTACACAACAAAGTCGTAGCACATCACTAATCAGAAAGGGCCTAAAAAGGCTGAAGGGGTTCTATAAAGACAATTTTGTAAGAATTTAATGAAGTTACTGGGAAATACTAAATGTTTTCCTTCGGAAATTGTTTTTTAAAGCTTTGTCAGTTTGCTGTGGCAAGCAAACTTTAACTCAGTTTAAAAAATCACTTTCCGGTCGAATGTTGTTTAATTGTGGGGGTCAAAAAGTTTTATGGGGCAATATAAAAATTAAACTGGACCAAAAATAAATCTTAAACGACTTACCGAAGCAAATTTTCCAACCTTTATATCCATCAATTGGAACTGCCACATTTCTCAACGGCATTGCCACTAGCTCTTCACGATCCTAACATTACGATCCACGAGCAGCCCCAAATCTACTACTGCAGATACACCTAAACTAAATAGAGAATGTGTTAGAAGAAAAATAAGTGAAATGAAAGTGTACACAACAAAGTCGTAGCACATCACTAATCAGAAAGGGCCTAAAAAGGCTGAAGGGGTTCTATAAAGACAATTTTGTAAGAATTTAATGAAGTTACTGGGAAATACTAAATGTTTTCCTTCGGAAATTGTTTTTTAAAGCTTTGTCAGTTTGCTGTGGCAAGCAAACTTTAACTCAGTTTAAAAAATCACTTTCCGGTCGAATGTTGTTTAATTGTGGGGGTCAAAAAGTTTTATGGGGCAATATAAAAATTAAACTGGACCAAAAATAAATCTTAAATGACTTACCGAAGCAAATTTTCCAACCTTTATATCCATCAATTGGAACTGCCACATTTGTCAACGGCATTGCCACTAGCTCTTCACGATCCTAACATTACGATCCACGAGCAGCCCCAAATCTACTACTGCAGATACACCTAAACTAAATAGAGAATGTGTTAGAAGAAAAATAAGTGAAATGAAAGTGTACACAACAAAGTCGTAGCACATCACTAATCAGAAAGGGCCTAAAAAGGCTGAAGGGGTTCTATAAAGACAATTTTGTAAGAATTTAATGAAGTTACTGGGAAATACTAAATGTTTTCCTTCGGAAATTGTTTTTTAAAGCTTTGTCAGTTTGCTGTGGCAAGCAAACTTTAACTCAGTTTAAAAAATCACTTTCCGGTCGAATGTTGTTTAATTGTGGGGGTCAAAAAGTTTTATGGGGCAATATAAAAATTAAACTGGACCAAAAATAAATCTTAAACGACTTACCGAAGCAAATTTTCCAACCTTTATATCCATCAATTGGAACTGCCACATTTCTCAACGGCATTGCCACTAGCTCTTCACGATCCTAACATTACGATCCACGAGCAGCCCCAAATCTACTACTGCAGATACACCTAAACTAAATAGAGAATGTGTTAGAAGAAAAATAAGTGAAATGAAAGTGTACACAACAAAGTCGTAGCACATCACTAATCAGAAAGGGCCTAAAAAGGCTGAAGGGGTTCTATAAAGACAATTTTGTAAGAATTTAATGAAGTTACTGGGAAATACTAAATGTTTTCCTTCGGAAATTGTTTTTTAAAGCTTTGTCAGTTTGCTGTGGCAAGCAAACTTTAACTCAGTTTAAAAAATCACTTTCCGGTCGAATGTTGTTTAATTGTGGGGGTCAAAAAGTTTTATGGGGCAATATAAAAATTAAACTGGACCAAAAATAAATCTTAAATGACTTACCGAAGCAAATTTTCCAACCTTTATATCCATCAATTGGAACTGCCACATTTGTCAACGGCATTGCCACTAGCTCTTCACGATCCTAACATTACGATCCACGAGCAGCCCCAAATCTACTACTGCAGATACACCTAAACTAAATAGAGAATGTGTTAGAAGAAAAATAAGTGAAATGAAAGTGTACACAACAAAGTCGTAGCACATCACTAATCAGAAAGGGCCTAAAAAGGCTGAAGGGGTTCTATAAAGACAATTTTGTAAGAATTTAATGAAGTTACTGGGAAATACTAAATGTTTTCCTTCGGAAATTGTTTTTTAAAGCTTTGTCAGTTTGCTGTGGCAAGCAAACTTTAACTCAGTTTAAAAAATCACTTTCCGGTCGAATGTTGTTTAATTGTGGGGGTCAAAAAGTTTTATGGGGCAATATAAAAATTAAACTGGACCAAAAATAAATCTTAAATGACTTACCGAAGCAAATTTTCCAACCTTTATATCCATCAATTGGAACTGCCACATTTGTCAACGGCATTGCCACTAGCTCTTCACGATCCTAACATTACGATCCACGAGCAGCCCCAAATCTACTACTGCAGATACACCTAAACTAAATAGAGAATGTGTTAGAAGAAAAATAAGTGAAATGAAAGTGTACACAACAAAGTCGTAGCACATCACTAATCAGAAAGGGCCTAAAAAGGCTGAAGGGGTTCTATAAAGACAATTTTGTAAGAATTTAATGAAGTTACTGGGAAATACTAAATGTTTTCCTTCGGAAATTGTTTTTTAAAGCTTTGTCAGTTTGCTGTGGCAAGCAAACTTTAACTCAGTTTAAAAAATCACTTTCCGGTCGAATGTTGTTTAATTGTGGGGGTCAAAAAGTTTTATGGGGCAATATAAAAATTAAACTGGACCAAAAATAAATCTTAAATGACTTACCGAAGCAAATTTTCCAACCTTTATATCCATCAATTGGAACTGCCACATTTGTCAACGGCATTGCCACTAGCTCTTCACGATCCTAACATTACGATCCACGAGCAGCCCCAAATCTACTACTGCAGATACACCTAAACTAAATAGAGAATGTGTTAGAAGAAAAATAAGTGAAATGAAAGTGTACACAACAAAGTCGTAGCACATCACTAATCAGAAAGGGCCTAAAAAGGCTGAAGGGGTTCTATAAAGACAATTTTGTAAGAATTTAATGAAGTTACTGGGAAATACTAAATGTTTTCCTTCGGAAATTGTTTTTTAAAGCTTTGTCAGTTTGCTGTGGCAAGCAAACTTTAACTCAGTTTAAAAAATCACTTTCCGGTCGAATGTTGTTTAATTGTGGGGGTCAAAAAGTTTTATGGGGCAATATAAAAATTAAACTGGACCAAAAATAAATCTTAAATGACTTACCGAAGCAAATTTTCCAACCTTTATATCCATCAATTGGAACTGCCACATTTGTCAACGGCATTGCCACTAGCTCTTCACGATCCTAACATTACGATCCACGAGCAGCCCCAAATCTACTACTGCAGATACACCTAAGCTAAATAGAGAATGTGTTAGAAGAAAAATAAGTGAAATGAAAGTGTACACAACAAAGTCGTAGCACATCACTAATCAGAAAGGGCCTAAAAAGGCTGAAGGGGTTCTATAAAGACAATTTTGTAAGAATTTAATGAAGTTACTGGGAAATACTAAATGTTTTCCTTCGGAAATTGTTTTTTAAAGCTTTGTCAGTTTGCTGTGGCAAGCAAACTTTAACTCAGTTTAAAAAATCACTTTCCGGTCGAATGTTGTTTAATTGTGGGGGTCAAAAAGTTTTATGGGGCAATATAAAAATTAAACTGGACCAAAAATAAATCTTAAATGACTTACCGAAGCAAATTTTCCAACCTTTATATCCATCAATTGGAACTGCCACATTTGTCAACGGCATTGCCACTAGCTCTTCACGATCCTAACATTACGATCCACGAGCAGCCCCAAATCTACTACTGCAGATACACCTAAACTAAATAGAGAATGTGTTAGAAGAAAAATAAGTGAAATGAAAGTGTACACAACAAAGTCGTAGCACATCACTAATCAGAAAGGGCCTAAAAAGGCTGAAGGGGTTCTATAAAGACAATTTTGTAAGAATTTAATGAAGTTACTGGGAAATACTAAATGTTTTCCTTCGGAAATTGTTTTTTAAAGCTTTGTCAGTTTGCTGTGGCAAGCAAACTTTAACTCAGTTTAAAAAATCACTTTCCGGTCGAATGTTGTTTAATTGTGGGGGTCAAAAAGTTTTATGGGGCAATATAAAAATTAAACTGGACCAAAAATAAATCTTAAATGACTTACCGAAGCAAATTTTCCAACCTTTATATCCATCAATTGGAACTGCCACATTTGTCAACGGCATTGCCACTAGCTCTTCACGATCCTAACATTACGATCCACGAGCAGCCCCAAATCTACTACTGCAGATACACCTAAACTAAATAGAGAATGTGTTAGAAGAAAAATAAGTGAAATGAAAGTGTACACAACAAAGTCGTAGCACATCACTAATCAGAAAGGGCCTAAAAAGGCTGAAGGGGTTCTATAAAGACAATTTTGTAAGAATTTAATGAAGTTACTGGGAAATACTAAATGTTTTCCTTCGGAAATTGTTTTTTAAAGCTTTGTCAGTTTGCTGTGGCAAGCAAACTTTAACTCAGTTTAAAAAATCACTTTCCGGTCGAATGTTGTTTAATTGTGGGGGTCAAAAAGTTTTATGGGGCAATATAAAAATTAAATTGGACCAAAAATAAATCTTAAATGACTTACCGAAGCAAATTTTCCAACCTTTATATCCATCAATTGGAACTGCCACATTTGTCAACGGCATTGCCACTAGCTCTTCACGATCCTAACATTACGATTCACGAGCAGCCCCAAATCTACTACTGCAGATACACCTAAACTAAATAGAGAATGTGTTAGAAGAAAAATAAGTGAAATGAAAGTGTACACAACAAAGTCGTAGCACATCACTAATCAGAAAGGGCCTAAAAAGGCTGAAGGGGTTCTATAAAGACAATTTTGTAAGAATTTAATGAAGTTACTGGGAAATACTAAATGTTTTCCTTCGGAAATTGTTTTTTAAAGCTTTGTCAGTTTGCTGTGGCAAGCAAACTTTAACTCAGTTTAAAAAATCACTTTCCGGTCGAATGTTGTTTAATTGTGGGGGTCAAAAAGTTTTATGGGGCAATATAAAAATTAAACTGGACCAAAAATAAATCTTAAATGACTTACCGAAGCAAATTTTCCAACCTTTATATCCATCAATTGGAACTGCCACATTTGTCAACGGCATTGCCACTAGCTCTTCACGATCCTAACATTACGATCCACGAGCAGCCCCAAATCTACTACTGCAGATACACCTAAACTAAATAGAGAATGTGTTAGAAGAAAAATAAGTGAAATGAAAGTGTACACAACAAAGTCGTAGCACATCACTAATCAGAAAGGGCCTAAAAAGGCTGAAGGGGTTCTATAAAGACAATTTTGTAAGAATTTAATGAAGTTACTGGGAAATACTAAATGTTTTCCTTCGGAAATTGTTTTTTAAAGCTTTGTCAGTTTGCTGTGGCAAGCAAACTTTAACTCAGTTTAAAAAATCACTTTCCGGTCGAATGTTGTTTAATTGTGGGGGTCAAAAAGTTTTATGGGGCAATATAAAAATTAAACTGGACCAAAAATAAATCTTAAACGACTTACCGAAGCAAATTTTCCAACCTTTATATCCATCAATTGGAACTGCCACATTTCTCAACGGCATTGCCACTAGCTCTTCACGATCCTAACATTACGATCCACGAGCAGCCCCAAATCTACTACTGCAGATACACCTAAACTAAATAGAGAATGTGTTAGAAGAAAAATAAGTGAAATGAAAGTGTACACAACAAAGTCGTAGCACATCACTAATCAGAAAGGGCCTAAAAAGGCTGAAGGGGTTCTATAAAGACAATTTTGTAAGAATTTAATGAAGTTACTGGGAAATACTAAATGTTTTCCTTCGGAAATTGTTTTTTAAAGCTTTGTCAGTTTGCTGTGGCAAGCAAACTTTAACTCAGTTTAAAAAATCACTTTCCGGTCGAATGTTGTTTAATTGTGGGGGTCAAAAAGTTTTATGGGGCAATATAAAAATTAAACTGGACCAAAAATAAATCTTAAATGACTTACCGAAGCAAATTTTCCAACCTTTATATCCATCAATTGGAACTGCCACATTTGTCAACGGCATTGCCACTAGCTTTTCACGATCCTAACATTACGATCCACGAGCAGCCCCAAATCTACTACTGCAGATACACCTAAACTAAATAGAGAATGTGTTAGAAGAAAAATAAGTGAAATGAAAGTGTACACAACAAAGTCGTAGCACATCACTAATCAGAAAGGGCCTAAAAAGGCTGAAGGGGTTCTATAAAGACAATTTTGTAAGAATTTAATGAAGTTACTGGGAAATACTAAATGTTTTCCTTCGGAAATTGTTTTTTAAAGCTTTGTCAGTTTGCTGTGGCAAGCAAACTTCAACTCAGTTTAAAAAATCACTTTCCGGTCGAATGTTGTTTAATTGTGGGGGTCAAAAAGTTTTATGGGGCAATATAAAAATTAAACTGGACCAAAAATAAATCTTAAATGACTTACCGAAGCAAATTTTCCAACCTTTATATCCATCAATTGGAACTGCCACATTTGTCAACGGCATTGCCACTAGCTCTTCACGATCCTAACATTACGATCCACGAGCAGCCCCAAATCTACTACTGCAGATACACCTAAACTAAATAGAGAATGTGTTAGAAGAAAAATAAGTGAAATGAAAGTGTACACAACAAAGTCGTAGCACATCACTAATCAGAAAGGGCCTAAAAAGGCTGAAGGGGTTCTATAAAGACAATTTTGTAAGAATTTAATGAAGTTACTGGGAAATACTAAATGTTTTCCTTCGGAAATTGTTTTTTAAAGCTTTGTCAGTTTGCTGTGGCAAGCAAACTTTAACTCAGTTTAAAAAATCACTTTCCGGTCGAATGTTGTTTAATTGTGGGGGTCAAAAAGTTTTATGGGGCAATATAAAAATTAAACTGGACCAAAAATAAATCTTAAACGACTTACCGAAGCAAATTTTCCAACCTTTATATCCATCAATTGGAACTGCCACATTTGTCAACGGCATTGCCACTAGCTCTTCACGATCCTAACATTACGATCCACGAGCAGCCCCAAATCTACTACTGCAGATACACCTAAACTAAATAGAGAATGTGTTAGAAGAAAAATAAGTGAAATGAAAGTGTACACAACAAAGTCGTAGCACATCACTAATCAGAAAGGGCCTAAAAAGGCTGAAGGGGTTCTATAAAGACAATTTTGTAAGAATTTAATGAAGTTACTGGGAAATACTAAATGTTTTCCTTCGGAAATTGTTTTTTAAAGCTTTGTCAGTTTGCTGTGGCAAGCAAACTTCAACTCAGTTTAAAAAATCACTTTCCGGTCGAATGTTGTTTAATTGTGGGGGTCAAAAAGTTTTATGGGGCAATATAAAAATTAAACTGGACCAAAAATAAATCTTAAATGACTTACCGAAGCAAATTTTCCAACCTTTATATCCATCAATTGGAACTGCCACATTTGTCAACGGCATTGCCACTAGCTCTTCACGATCCTAACATTACGATCCACGAGCAGCCCCAAATCTACTACTGCAGATACACCTAAACTAAATAGAGAATGTGTTAGAAGAAAAATAAGTGAAATGAAAGTGTACACAACAAAGTCGTAGCACATCACTAATCAGAAAGGGCCTAAAAAGGCTGAAGGGGTTCTATAAAGACAATTTTGTAAGAATTTAATGAAGTTACTGGGAAATACTAAATGTTTTCCTTCGGAAATTGTTTTTTAAAGCTTTGTCAGTTTGCTGTGGCAAGCAAACTTTAACTCAGTTTAAAAAATCACTTTCCGGTCGAATGTTGTTTAATTGTGGGGGTCAAAAAGTTTTATGGGGCAATATAAAAATTAAACTGGACCAAAAATAAATCTTAAACGACTTACCGAAGCAAATTTTCCAACCTTTATATCCATCAATTGGAACTGCCACATTTGTCAACGGCATTGCCACTAGCTCTTCACGATCCTAACATTACGATCCACGAGCAGCCCCAAATCTACTACTGCAGATACACCTAAACTAAATAGAGAATGTGTTAGAAGAAAAATAAGTGAAATGAAAGTGTACACAACAAAGTCGTAGCACATCACTAATCAGAAAGGGCCTAAAAAGGCTGAAGGGGTTCTATAAAGACAATTTTGTAAGAATTTAATGAAGTTACTGGGAAATACTAAATGTTTTCCTTCGGAAATTGTTTTTTTAAAGCTTTGTCAGTTTGCTGTGGCAAGCAAACTTTAACTCAGTTTAAAAAATCACTTTCCGGTCGAATGTTGTTTAATTGTGGGGGTCAAAAAGTTTTATGGGGCAATATAAAAATTAAACTGGACCAAAAATAAATCTTAAATGACTTACCGAAGCAAATTTTCCAACCTTTATATCCATCAATTGGAACTGCCACATTTGTCAACGGCATTGCCACTAGCTCTTCACGATCCTAACATTACGATCCACGAGCAGCCCCAAATCTACTACTGCAGATACACCTAAACTAAATAGAGAATGTGTTAGAAGAAAAATAAGTGAAATGAAAGTGTACACAACAAAGTCGTAGCACATCACTAATCAGAAAGGGCCTAAAAAGGCTGAAGGGGTTCTATAAAGACAATTTTGTAAGAATTTAATGAAGTTACTGGGAAATACTAAATGTTTTCCTTCGGAAATTGTTTTTTAAAGCTTTGTCAGTTTGCTGTGGCAAGCAAACTTTAACTCAGTTTAAAAAATCACTTTCCGGTCGAATGTTGTTTAATTGTGGGGGTCAAAAAGTTTTATGGGGCAATATAAAAATTAAACTGGACCAAAAATAAATCTTAAATGACTTACCGAAGCAAATTTTCCAACCTTTATATCCATCAATTGGAACTGCCACATTTGTCAACGGCATTGCCACTAGCTCTTCACGATCCTAACATTACGATCCACGAGCAGCCCCAAATCTACTACTGCAGATACACCTAAACTAAATAGAGAATGTGTTAGAAGAAAAATAAGTGAAATGAAAGTGTACACAACAAAGTCGTAGCACATCACTAATCAGAAAGGGCCTAAAAAGGCTGAAGGGGTTCTATAAAGACAATTTTGTAAGAATTTAATGAAGTTACTGGGAAATACTAAATGTTTTCCTTCGGAAATTGTTTTTTAAAGCTTTGTCAGTTTGCTGTGGCAAGCAAACTTTAACTCAGTTTAAAAAATCACTTTCCGGTCGAATGTTGTTTAATTGTGGGGGTCAAAAAGTTTTATGGGGCAATATAAAAATTAAACTGGACCAAAAATAAATCTTAAACGACTTACCGAAGCAAATTTTCCAACCTTTATATCCATCAATTGGAACTGCCACATTTGTCAACGGCATTGCCACTAGCTCTTCACGATCCTAACATTACGATTCACGAGCAGCCCCAAATCTACTACTGCAGATACACCTAAACTAAATAGAGAATGTGTTAGAAGAAAAATAAGTGAAATGAAAGTGTACACAACAAAGTCGTAGCACATCACTAATCAGAAAGGGCCTAAAAAGGCTGAAGGGGTTCTATAAAGACAATTTTGTAAGAATTTAATGAAGTTACTGGGAAATACTAAATGTTTTCCTTCGGAAATTGTTTTTTAAAGCTTTGTCAGTTTGCTGTGGCAAGCAAACTTTAACTCAGTTTAAAAAATCACTTTCCGGTCGAATGTTGTTTAATTGTGGGGGTCAAAAAGTTTTATGGGGCAATATAAAAATTAAACTGGACCAAAAATAAATCTTAAATGACTTACCGAAGCAAATTTTCCAACCTTTATATCCATCAATTGGAACTGCCACATTTGTCAACGGCATTGCCACTAGCTCTTCACGATCCTAACATTACGATCCACGAGCAGCCCCAAATCTACTACTGCAGATACACCTAAACTAAATAGAGAATGTGTTAGAAGAAAAATAAGTGAAATGAAAGTGTACACAACAAAGTCGTAGCACATCACTAATCAGAAAGGGCCTAAAAAGGCTGAAGGGGTTCTATAAAGACAATTTTGTAAGAATTTAATGAAGTTACTGGGAAATACTAAATGTTTTCCTTCGGAAATTGTTTTTTAAAGCTTTGTCAGTTTGCTGTGGCAAGCAAACTTTAACTCAGTTTAAAAAATCACTTTCCGGTCGAATGTTGTTTAATTGTGGGGGTCAAAAAGTTTTATGGGGCAATATAAAAATTAAACTGGACCAAAAATAAATCTTAAACGACTTACCGAAGCAAATTTTCCAACCTTTATATCCATCAATTGGAACTGCCACATTTGTCAACGGCATTGCCACTAGCTCTTCACGATCCTAACATTACGATCCACGAGCAGCCCCAAATCTACTACTGCAGATACACCTAAACTAAATAGAGAATGTGTTAGAAGAAAAATAAGTGAAATGAAAGTGTACACAACAAAGTCGTAGCACATCACTAATCAGAAAGGGCCTAAAAAGGCTGAAGGGGTTCTATAAAGACAATTTTGTAAGAATTTAATGAAGTTACTGGGAAATACTAAATGTTTTCCTTCGGAAATTGTTTTTTTAAAGCTTTGTCAGTTTGCTGTGGCAAGCAAACTTTAACTCAGTTTAAAAAATCACTTTCCGGTCGAATGTTGTTTAATTGTGGGGGTCAAAAAGTTTTATGGGGCAATATAAAAATTAAACTGGACCAAAAATAAATCTTAAATGACTTACCGAAGCAAATTTTCCAACCTTTATATCCATCAATTGGAACTGCCACATTTGTCAACGGCATTGCCACTAGCTCTTCACGATCCTAACATTACGATCCACGAGCAGCCCCAAATCTACTACTGCAGATACACCTAAACTAAATAGAGAATGTGTTAGAAGAAAAATAAGTGAAATGAAAGTGTACACAACAAAGTCGTAGCACATCACTAATCAGAAAGGGCCTAAAAAGGCTGAAGGGGTTCTATAAAGACAATTTTGTAAGAATTTAATGAAGTTACTGGGAAATACTAAATGTTTTCCTTCGGAAATTGTTTTTTAAAGCTTTGTCAGTTTGCTGTGGCAAGCAAACTTTAACTCAGTTTAAAAAATCACTTTCCGGTCGAATGTTGTTTAATTGTGGGGGTCAAAAAGTTTTATGGGGCAATATAAAAATTAAACTGGACCAAAAATAAATCTTAAATGACTTACCGAAGCAAATTTTCCAACCTTTATATCCATCAATTGGAACTGCCACATTTGTCAACGGCATTGCCACTAGCTCTTCACGATCCTAACATTACGATCCACGAGCAGCCCCAAATCTACTACTGCAGATACACCTAAACTAAATAGAGAATGTGTTAGAAGAAAAATAAGTGAAATGAAAGTGTACACAACAAAGTCGTAGCACATCACTAATCAGAAAGGGCCTAAAAAGGCTGAAGGGGTTCTATAAAGACAATTTTGTAAGAATTTAATGAAGTTACTGGGAAATACTAAATGTTTTCCTTCGGAAATTGTTTTTTAAAGCTTTGTCAGTTTGCTGTGGCAAGCAAACTTTAACTCAGTTTAAAAAATCACTTTCCGGTCGAATGTTGTTTAATTGTGGGGGTCAAAAAGTTTTATGGGGCAATATAAAAATTAAACTGGACCAAAAATAAATCTTAAACGACTTACCGAAGCAAATTTTCCAACCTTTATATCCATCAATTGGAACTGCCACATTTGTCAACGGCATTGCCACTAGCTCTTCACGATCCTAACATTACGATTCACGAGCAGCCCCAAATCTACTACTGCAGATACACCTAAACTAAATAGAGAATGTGTTAGAAGAAAAATAAGTGAAATGAAAGTGTACACAACAAAGTCGTAGCACATCACTAATCAGAAAGGGCCTAAAAAGGCTGAAGGGGTTCTATAAAGACAATTTTGTAAGAATTTAATGAAGTTACTGGGAAATACTAAATGTTTTCCTTCGGAAATTGTTTTTTAAAGCTTTGTCAGTTTGCTGTGGCAAGCAAACTTTAACTCAGTTTAAAAAATCACTTTCCGGTCGAATGTTGTTTAATTGTGGGGGTCAAAAAGTTTTATGGGGCAATATAAAAATTAAACTGGACCAAAAATAAATCTTAAATGACTTACCGAAGCAAATTTTCCAACCTTTATATCCATCAATTGGAACTGCCACATTTGTCAACGGCATTGCCACTAGCTCTTCACGATCCTAACATTACGATCCACGAGCAGCCCCAAATCTACTACTGCAGATACACCTAAACTAAATAGAGAATGTGTTAGAAGAAAAATAAGTGAAATGAAAGTGTACACAACAAAGTCGTAGCACATCACTAATCAGAAAGGGCCTAAAAAGGCTGAAGGGGTTCTATAAAGACAATTTTGTAAGAATTTAATGAAGTTACTGGGAAATACTAAATGTTTTCCTTCGGAAATTGTTTTTTAAAGCTTTGTCAGTTTGCTGTGGCAAGCAAACTTTAACTCAGTTTAAAAAATCACTTTCCGGTCGAATGTTGTTTAATTGTGGGGGTCAAAAAGTTTTATGGGGCAATATAAAAATTAAACTGGACCAAAAATAAATCTTAAATGACTTACCGAAGCAAATTTTCCAACCTTTATATCCATCAATTGGAACTGCCACATTTGTCAACGGCATTGCCACTAGCTCTTCACGATCCTAACATTACGATCCACGAGCAGCCCCAAATCTACTACTGCAGATACACCTAAACTAAATAGAGAATGTGTTAGAAGAAAAATAAGTGAAATGAAAGTGTACACAACAAAGTCGTAGCACATCACTAATCAGAAAGGGCCTAAAAAGGCTGAAGGGGTTCTATAAAGACAATTTTGTAAGAATTTAATGAAGTTACTGGGAAATACTAAATGTTTTCCTTCGGAAATTGTTTTTTAAAGCTTTGTCAGTTTGCTGTGGCAAGCAAACTTTAACTCAGTTTAAAAAATCACTTTCCGGTCGAATGTTGTTTAATTGTGGGGGTCAAAAAGTTTTATGGGGCAATATAAAAATTAAACTGGACCAAAAATAAATCTTAAATGACTTACCGAAGCAAATTTTCCAACCTTTATATCCATCAATTGGAACTGCCACATTTGTCAACGGCATTGCCACTAGCTCTTCACGATCCTAACATTACGATCCACGAGCAGCCCCAAATCTACTACTGCAGATACACCTAAACTAAATAGAGAATGTGTTAGAAGAAAAATAAGTGAAATGAAAGTGTACAAGTTATGGAGGATCATATATCCGAATTCCACATTTATAAACAATTATTATCTATTATTCTAGAACAAAGTGCATTAGTCACATAAGATAAAGGAAATGTATAAATAGGGGTATTTTATAATTATTACGCATTACTTCTTAGTCTCTGAACAAATAAAGTTGGTTTTTAAAAATAAAGTTGTTGAATCATATTATATAATTGGCGCAGTCGGTAGGATCCGGAAGTTGATTTGATTCGAACACCAAACCAGTGCAATTCGTTAAAAATCATTCAACGTTTACTTTAGTAATTAGTCCGGATTCAAATTTTTTAAATCGGAACATCCTCGTCGAGCCAGCAGAGCTAGTGCCTGAGATTTCCGTACGAGTTCGACAACGTAACCAACAATAGAAGAAATTCACAGTGCCAGCAAGTCTAGAGCCCGAAATCTTCTATCCAGTGACAACAAAGCTGTCAACGGAAGATCCACAGAGCCCGCAAGTCGAGAGCCGAGTTCTTTCCAAGTTGAGGGACAGGAAGTAATCGCCACACAACAATAAGTAACAGGGGATATGTTCAAGAAATTGTTGTGAGTTTATTTAAATTTTATATATTGTTATATTTGAAAAAATAAGAATTTGTAACGATTATTTGTAAAGTAAATTGCATTAATAATTAACTGGTAGCAATGGCTCCACCAGAATTAAAAGAAATTCATCTTAAAGTGATTCCAGAATTTAATGGAAATCCGAAATTATTACAAAAATTCATTACTGTGAGCGAAAAGCTAATAAACAGGTTTTACAATGCTAGTGACACTAATGATTTTCAAAATGAGTTATTATTGACTCACATTTCTTCTAAAATAACTGGCCAAGCAGCCGAACGTATAAGCAGTTACACAATCCGTAACTGGAATGAATTAAAACATGCTTTAGTAGAAGCATACTCAGACAAACGCGATGATTTAAACTTAATTATCGAAATAACAAATTTAAAACAAAACAACTTGAATTGTTTTGAATACTATGAGAAATTATATGATTTATTAAATTTACATGCCGCCTATGTCGATACACATTCAAGCGATCCAATACAGATTGCACATTTAAAAAATTTGGCAAATAGATTAACATTACGCACGTTAATATTGAATTTAAGAGAACCAGTTGGTCCTTTAATAAGAACTAGGAATCCGTCTTCTTTAATAGAAGCATACAATATGCTCGTAAATATTTTCCAAGTAGATGCTCAAAAAAGCACCTTCCAAAAACAAAACACAAGACCTGTGACTAGACAGAATAAACCCTTCTTCAAACCAACAATGCAACCATTGTATCAACCATTATCACAACCAACATTTACTCCTAGACCAATGATGCAACCTTCCCAAATGCATAAGTCTCCAATGACTAAGTTTCCAAATAATAAATCTATACAATACAAGCCAACCCCAATGAGTATTTCTACAAGACAAACATTTCAACCAAAAAATCAAACATCACAAAGACCACAAAACTATTTTCAGAGAAATCTGAATAATTCGCAAAATAATTATATTGCTGAAGAATTGTTTAACCAAGAAACAGAACAAGAGTATGAACAAGAATACGAACAAATTAATGAAGAACAGAATTTTGAAATTGATGAAGAAATCGAAAATGAAATTACTAACATGCAACAAGAAGCAGAAGATCGTAATTTTTTAGACAATACCAGTCTGGAAATTTTGGAGAAATAATGAATTGTAATATAACTAGTCGTCTGCCATATTTAAAATTAAAAGATTTTATTTGTTTAATAGATACAGGGTCAACAAAATCATTGATAAATAAAAATTTGGTTTATAATAATTTGAATAAATTTAAAGTATATAGAGAAAATTTTGTTTTACATACAGCAAATGGTAGTTCAGAAGGTAATGAATATGTAGTTATCACATTCCAGAAGAAACCAGTAAAATTATATTTGTACAATTTTCATGATAGTTTTGATATTTTAATTGGACTAGAAACTTTGAAATTAATAAAAGCACAAATAAATGTAGTTAAAGATGAGATACGAATTTTCAATAAGAAATACAAGTTAAATTATTTTAATGAGCGGAATAAATTTGAAACTTTTAATAGTGAAATAAATTCAGAAATTGATTTTCAAAATTTAAGAATTGACCATTTGAATGAAATAGAAATTAAGAAATTGAAAAAATTAATTTTAGATTTTCGAGATATTTTCCCTAATAAAGACGATAAATTGACATTTACTAGTAAAATTAAACATTCTATTAATACTACTGACGATATACCAATTTACACGAAAAGTTATCGCTATCCGCAAATTTATAAGCAGGAAGTGGATAAACAAATACAAAAATTATTAAATGATGATATAATTCAAAAATCTTATTCTCCGTGGTCAGCCCCTATTTGGGTTGTTCCAAAAAAAATAGATGCCTCCGGTGAGAAAAAATATCGTATGGTTATTGATTACCGTAAATTGAATGATAAGACTATTGATGATAAATTCCCAATACCAAATATTACCGAAATTTTGGATAAGCTAGGAAAAAGTATTTATTTTACAACATTGGATTTAGCATCAGGATTTCATCAAATTGAAGTTAATGAAAAAGACATTCCTAAAACAGCTTTCAGTACAGAACACGGACACTTTGAATTCAAGAGAATGCCGTTTGGATTAAGAAACGCACCAAGTACTTTTCAAAGATTAATGAATTACGTTTTACAAGATCTAATTGGAAAAATATGTTTAGTTTATCTAGATGATATAATTATTTTAGGAACAAGTTTAGAGGAACACATTCAAAATTTAAGACAAGTTTTTGAGAAATTGAAAGAAGCAAATTTGAAAATACAAATAGACAAAAGCGAATTTTTAAGAAAAGAAGTGGCTTATTTAGGTCACATAATAACACAGAATGGAGTTAAACCGAACCCTGATAAAATAAAAGCAATTAAAAATTATCCATTGCCTAAAACAGTAAAGGAAATTAAAGGTTTCCTAGGTTTAATTGGATATTATCGAAGATTTATTCCTGATTTTGCAAAATTAACAAAACCATTGACAAATTGTTTAAAGAAAGGAAAAACTATAAATACAAAAGATTCAGATTATATTAAATGTTTTGAAAATTATAAAACATTATTTATGAATGATCCGATATTACAATATCCAGATTTTACGCAAGAATTCATATTAACAACTGATGCGAGCGAATATGCTCTAGGTGCCGTTTTATCTCAAAAAATTAAAGGAAAAGATTTGCCAGTAGCCTATGCAAGTCGAACATTAAATGATCATGAAGTGAATTATTCTACGATTGAAAAAGAGTTACTTTCTATCGTTTGGGCAACAAAATACTTTAAACCCTATCTTTACGGTGTCAAATTCAAAATTGTTACAGATCATGAACCATTAACATGGTTATTTTCGTTAAAAGAACCAAATTCAAAATTACCTAGATGGAAATTACGTTTAGAAGAATTTAATTATGAAATTTGTTATAAAAAAGGTACTCAGAATAAAAACGCTGATGCCTTATCTCGAATAAAACCTGCATTTCAAATAGTTTATAAAAATGACAATATTTTTGAGACCAAAAAACCAATAGTACATTGTATTTCAAAAGACTTGAAGTTTGGAAGAGGATTTGCAAAACAAGTTAATAATTTTTATCAGAGTAAAGATTATTTAGAAAAGAAAAAGAATGTCGAGGTTGGAAATTGCGTATTACAGAAATATAACTCCCGTTTAATATTTCATCTGATAACAAAACTGAATCATTTTGATAAACCGAAATTAGATTATATTAAAAATACTTTGATAAATTTAAAACAATTTTTGGTGAACAATGAAATTAAGGAAGTTTGTATGCCAAAAATATGCAGTGGATTAGACAAGTATAATTGGTCAGAAATCGAGAATTTGATAAGGGAAATTTTCGAAGAAACTCATATAAAAATTCATGTTTATAATTTAGAAACTCCGTTAGAAATCAATAACAATGGAATCGCAAGTCAAGCTACACATGGAGATAATTCTGATTTAAATACAGTACATTCAGCAGAAGAAAATCCTGTGAATGGAATTACTTACACGGACAGTCCAATAGATATAGGAAGAAATCAAATTGTTATAAAAGGTATTAAAGAGAAAACAAAAATTGAAATTAAAAAATTATTTGACGATAAAATACAAAGATTTACAGTACAACTAGATACCAGAAATTTGAATCAAGAAATTATAAAATTTATGAAAGAATATTTAGTTCCGAAAGTTAATTATTATTGTTTATTCCATGATGATTTAGAATTTAATTTCAATGATATTTTACAGAGATATTTTAATGCGAATTCTTTTAGATTGATAAAGTGTAGAAATTTGTTAGAAGATGTACAAGATGAAGAAGAACAAATCAATATTATTAATATATATCATGTTGGTAAAACTAATCACAGAGGAATTGTAGAAACTTATAAATCGTTAAAGAAATCCTATTATTGGCCAAATTTGATAAAATCAGTCCAAAATTATATAAATCATTGTGATATTTGTTTAGCAACCAAATATGAGAGACAACCATTTAAAGCAAATATAAATTTAACTCCAACAGCAAAAGTACCTTTGGAGATAGTTCATGTTGACACAATATCAATAGAGAAAACTAAGTTTTTAACCATTGTTGATAGTTTTTCAAAATTTGCAGTAGCTTATAAAATGAAGGGAATGAATGCAATGAATATTGTTGACAAATTAATTGAATATTTCGCCCATTACGGAACACCTCAAAAAATTATTTTAGACAATGGTAGTGAGTTTAACAACAACACAATAAAAGATTTATTAGCTTTACATAAAATAGAAATTCATATAACAAGTGTTGACAATCCAAAATCAAATGGTGTAATAGAAAGATTTCATAGTACACTTTTAGAACATGTGCAAATTTATAATTTGAGAGAAGAATTTAAAAATCTTGATTTGAAACAAAAAGTTATTTACGCAATAATAGCGTATAACTCTTCTATACACAGTGTGACGAATGAAAAACCATATGATCTACTATTTGGACATATTCAGGAAATTAGACCTACAGAAGTTGAAGAGCAATTAGATTGTCAAAATTAAATTGATAAACATAAGGAAAGAATGAAAAACCTTTATTCGGAGATACAAAATAAAATTGATTTGAAAAAACATAAATACATCACTAAAAATGAGAACCCTTCTAAAATACCAAAGGAAATATATGTTAAACAACATAAGAGACACTCTGGAAAATGTGAAAAAGCAAAGTATAAAAAAGAAAAGCGTAAATGCTATGATAAACAAAAAGGAGTAATCGAATTAGACAACAATAAGAAGGTAAAAATTGACAAGATAAGAAAACCAAGATTTTCTTTTTCAGATGTATCCCTGTCCTCATCCTACACAGACAAAACTGTACGGACGGAGTAGACATAAAAAATATGACAATTAATATAGGTGCAAATATTATAAAGTTAGGAAAAACTTATATATATTCACATTCAAATTATTTGTATGTTAATTTTAATTTGACATCTGTATTATTACAGTATGATAGTTTAAAGATTAAGAAACAAGATCTTTCATTTCAAATTAGTAAAAAACCAGAAATAATACAAAGAGAGTTAGAAACAAATATTAATTTGATGAATTATATTTTTGAACAAGTTACAATGAAAATTTCGAGATTAACAGAACATAAAAGAAATAAGAGAGGTCTGATTAATGGCTTAGGCTCTATTATAAAACAAATTTCTGGAAATTTAGATGCAGAAGATGGCAATAGATATGATTTATTAATTAAAAAGTTGGAAGATAATCAAAATATTATAAAAGAAGGTTAAATAAGAATATTTTGAATAATAAGCAAATTATTTCTAAATTTAATAAACAAATAGAAAACATGCAACATAATGATCTGGTTTTAAGTTCAAGAATTATGCAGATAGAGGCTTTATTAGATAAAGAATCAGAATATGTGGATAATTTATTCATTAAGGATATATTTAACCAAATTATTTTATTATTGAATAATATTTTGATATTGATAAATAATGTAGAAGAAACTTATGCATTTTGTGGTATGAATACTCTTTATTTTAGTTTAATCAACCGACAAGATTTTGAACAAATCATATCTGAATTAGAAAGTGAATTTTTAGCTGATATATTGAATAAAAATTGGGAAAATAATGGCATTGTAAAAGTATATTGTAAATTAGAAAACAATATTTTGAAATTTATTATAGATATTCCAAAAGTAGATACTCAACAGTATAAATTAATGCAGTTTACGCCGATACCTACATTTCTCAGAGAAAGTTATGTTATGCCTTTTTTCAATCCAGGATATTATATATTAGATGATAAAAAATTGAATTGAATTGAAAATTGCAAAGAATTGCAGCAAAATATATATTATTGTAAAGGAAGATTATATGATGAGGATATTTGTGTGAAAATATTTATTTTAACCCCAGAAATGTGGTTGATTGTGAGAATAATAAAATTCTAAATAATAATGAGATATTTCAGATCCCAAATTCAAAACAGATATTTATATTTTCTCCACATGAGGACATTTATGAAATAAAATGTGAAAACAGAATAAATACTAAATTAAGGGGTTTATTTTATATAAACGGAATTTGTGAAATTAATGATAAAAAATTTGCATTTAATAAAGAAAGTAAAATTATTATTTTTGACAATTTGTATTTAGAAGAGCATTCAAAAATTACAAATAAAACAATAAATTTGAAAACATTACAAGAGATTCGTGTTCCAGAACAAAAGGAAATTACTTTGGAACATTCAAAATACCATAGTTGGAATATTCATAATATAATCTTCTATATAATTCTGATTATTGTAATTTTTCTTGTTATTCATAAATTAAGACATAAATTCAAATTCGACTGTAAACGTAAAACTAGAAAAGCAGTCAAAAGGAATGAAATGAATCTTCCAGGAGAAGCTTCAATCTGAGGGTGGAGGAGTTATGGAGGATCATATATCCGGATTCCACATTTATAAACAATTATTATCTATTATTCTAGAACAAAGTGCATTAGTCACATAAGATAAAGGAAATGTATAAATAGGGGTATTTTATAATTATTACGCATTACTTTTTAGTCTCTGAACAAATAAAGTTGGTTTTTAAAAATAAAGTTGTTGAATCATATTATATAATTTATATGGTGCTAGATTCTGCCTTATAACGCATTTCCGAAGCAAAATCTCGATTCTGAGCAGATTTACAGCATCAAAAATTTCTCAACGAGACTCATAGAAAATCCGATAACTCGCTGGAAACGCAAAATTTTGTGCATTTGAGGACGGATTCGTGCGTATTATGTTGTATTGGATAGATTTATGTGATTTGCGATACTTTGAAACTGCTCAGAATGTGGTAATTTTGACTTATTTCCAACTCCATATAACTGCAGATAGCGCTCTGAAAACACGAAATATGATGTTTTTGTCGATGGATTCATACATATCATGATGTCCTGGATAGAAATATTAACTTTTTGTTTGGGAAAATTTGCGCGGAAAAGCGTGATTTCAACTTATTCCAAAGTTTGTGAAACTGAGAATAGCACTCTAAAAACACAAAATATGATGTATTTGGTGCTAGATTCTGCCATATAACGCATTTCTAAAGCTAAATCTTGATTCTGAGCAGATTTACTGCATCAAAAATTTCTCAACGAGACTCAGATATAACGCCGATAACTCGCTGGAAACGCAAAATTTTGTACATCCGAGGACGGATTCATGCGTATTATGTTGTATTGAATAGATTTATGTGATTTGCGATACTTAGAAACTGCTCAGAATGTGGTAATTCTGACTTATTTCAAACTCCATATAGCTGCAGATAGTGCTGTGAAAACACGAAATATGATGTTTTTGTCGATGGATTCATACATATCATGATGTCCTGGATAGGAATATGAACTTTTTGATTGGGAAACTCTGCGCGAAAAAGCGTGATCTCAACTTATTCCAAAGCTTGTAAAACTGAGAAAATCACTCTAAAAACACGGAATATGATGTATTTGGTGCTAGATTCTGCCATATAACGCATTTCTAAAGAAAAATCTTGATTCTGAGCAGATTTACAGCATCAAAAATCTCTCAACAAGACTCAGAAAAAACGCCGATAACTCGCTGGAAACGCAAAATTTTGTGCATTTGAGGACGGATTCATGCGTATTATGTTGTATTGGATAGATTTATGTGATTTGCGATACTTTGAAACTGCTCAGAATGTGGTAATTTTGACTTATTTTAAACTTCATATAATTGCAGATAGCGCTCTGAAAACACGGAATATGATGTCTTTGTCGATGGATTCATCCATATCACGATATCTTGTATAGGAATATTAACTTTTTGATTGTGAAAATCTGCGCGGAAAAGCGTGATTTCAACTTATTCCAAAGTTTGTGAAACTGGAGATAGCCCTCTAGAAACACGAAATATGATGTATTTGGTGCTAGATTCTGCCATATAACGCATTTTTGAAGCCAAATCCCGATTCTGAGCAGATTTACAGCATCAAAAATTTCTCAACGAGACTCAGAGAAAACGCCGATAACTCGTTGGAAACGCAAAATTATGTGCATTTGAGGACGAATTCATGCGTATTATGTTGTATTGGATAGATTTATCTGATTTGCGATACTTTGAAACTGCTCAGAATGTGGTAATTTTGACTTATTTCAAACTTCATATAACAGCAGATAGCGCTCTGAAAACACGGAATATGATGTTTTTGTTGATGGATTCATACATATCATGATGTCCTGGATAGAAATATGAACTTTTTGATTGGGAAAGTCTGCGCGGAAAAGCGTGATTTCAACTTATCCCAAAGTTTGTGAAACTGAGAATAGCACTCTGAAAACACGAAATATGATGTATTTGGTGCTAGATTCTGCCATAAACGCATTTCTAAAGCAAAATCTTGATTCTGAGCCGATTTACAGCATCAAAAATTTCTCAACGGGACTCAGAAAAAACGCCGATAACTCGCTGGAAACGCAAAATTTTGTGCATTTGAGGACGGATTCATGCGAATTATGTTGTATTGGATAGATTTATGTGACTTGCGATATATTGAAACTGCTCAGAATGTGGTAATTTTGACTTATTTCAAACCTCATTTAACTGTAGATAGCGCTCTGAAAACACGGAATTTGATGTTTTTGTCGAAGGATTCACACAGATTATGATGTCCTGGATATGAATGTGAACTTCTTGATTGTGAAAATCTGCGCGAAAAAGCGTGCTTTCAACCTATTCCAAAGTTTGTAAAACTGAGAATAGCACTCTAAAAACACATAATATGATGTATATGGTGCTAGATTCTGCCATATAACGCATTTCTGAATCAAAGTCTCGATTCTGAGCAGATTTACAGCATCAAAAATTTCTCAACGAGACTCAGAAAAAACGCCGATAACTCGCTGGAAACGCAAAATTTTGTGCATTTGAGTACAGTTTCTTGCGTATTATGTTGAATTGGATAGATTTATGTGATTTGCGATACTTTGAAACTGATAAGAATGTGGTAATTTTGACTTATTTCAAACCTCATATAACTGTAGATAGCGCTCTGAAAACACGAAATATGATGTTTTTGTCGATGAATTCATACATATTATGATGTCCTGGATAGGAATATGGACTTCTTGATTGTGGAAATCTGCGCGGATAAGCGTGATTTCAACTTATTCCAAACTTTGTAAAACTGAGAATAGCACTCTAAAAACACAAAATATGATGTATATGGTGCTAGATTCTTCCTTATAACGCATTTCCGAAGCAAAATCTTGATTTTGAGCAGATTTACAGCATCAAAAATTCCTCAACGAGACTCAGTAATAACGCCGATAACTCGCTGGAAACGCAAAATTTTGTACATTCAAGGACGGATTCATGCGTATTATGTTGTATTGAATAGATTTATGTGATTTGCGATACTTAGAAACTGCTCAGAATGTGGTAATTCTGACTTATTTCAAACTCCATATAGCTGCAGATAGTGCTCTAAAACACGAAATATGATGTTTTTGTCGATGGATTCATACATATCATGATGTCCTGGATAGGAATATGAACTTTTTGATTGGGAAACTCTGCGCGGAAAAGCGTGATTTCAACTTATTCCAAAGTTTGTAAAACTGAGGATAGCACTCTAAAAACACAAAATATGATGTATTTGGTGCTAGATTCTGCCATATAACGCATTTCGGAAGCAAAATCTTGATTTTGAGCAGATTTACAGCATCAAAAATTTCTCAACGAGACTCAGAAAAAACGCCGATAACTCGCTGGAAACGCAAAATTTTGTACATTCGAGGACGGATTCATGCGTATTATGTTGTATTGAATAGATTTATGTGATTTGCGATACTTAGAAACTGCTCAGAATGTGGTAATTCTGACTTATTTCAAACTCCATATAGCTGCAGATAGTGCTCTGAAAACACGAAATATGATGTTTTTGTCGATGGATTCATACATATCATGATGTCCTGGATAGGAATATGAACTTTTTGATTGGGAAACTCTGCGCGGAAAAGCGTGATCTCAACTTATTCCAAAGCTTGTAAAACAGAGAAAAGCACTCTAAAAACACGGAATATGATGTATTTGGTGCTAGATTTTGCCATACAACGCATTTCTAAAGCAAAATCTTGATTCTGAGCAGATATACAGCATCAAAAATTTCTCAACGAGACTCAGAAAAAACGCCGATAACTCGCTGGAAACGAAAAATTTTGTGCATTTGAGGACGGAATCGTGCGTATTATGTTGTATTAGATAGACTTATGTTATTTGCGATACTTTGAAACTGCTCAGAATGTGGTAATTTTGACTTATTTCAAACTTCATATAACTGCAGATAGCGCTCTGAAAACACGAAATATGATGTTTTTGTCGATGGATTCATACATATCATGATGTCCTGGATAGGAATATGAACTTTTTGATTGAGAAAATCTGCGCAGAAAAGCGTGATTTCAACTTATTCCAAAGTTTGTAAAACTGAGAATAGCACTCTAAAAACACGAAATATGATGTATTTGGTGCTAGATTCTGCCATATAATGCATTTCTGAAGCAAAATCACGATTCTGAGCAGATTAACAGCATCAAAAATTTCTTAACGAGACTCAGCTAAAAACGCGAATTTTACTGCATTTGAGGACGGGTTTATGCGTATTATGTTGTATTGGATAGATTTATGTGATTCGCGATACTTTGAAACTGCTCAGAATGTTGTAATTCTGTCTCATTTCAAACTTCATATAACTGCAGATAGCGCTCTGAAAACACGAAATATGATGTTTTTGTCGATGGATTCATACATATCATGATGTCTTGGATAGGAATATAAACTTTTTGATTGTGAGAATCTGCGCGGCAAAGCGTGATTTCAACTTATTCCAAAGTTTGTAAAACTGAGGATAGTACTCAAAAAACACGAAATATGATGTATTTTGTGCTAGATTCTGCCATATAACGCATTTCTGAAGCAAAATTCCGATTCTGAGCAGATTTACAGCATCAAAAATTCCTCAACGAGACTCAGAAAAAACGCCGATAACTCGCTGGAAACGCAGAATTTTGTGCATTCGAGGACGGATTTATGCGTATTATGTTGTATTGGATAGATTTATGTGATTTGCGATACTTTGAAACTGCTCAGAATGTGGTAATTTTGACTTATTTCAAACCTCATATAACTGTAGATAGCGCTCTGAAAACACGAAATATGATGTTTTTGTCGATGGATCCATACATATTATGATGTCCTGGATACGAATCCGAACTTCTTGATTGTGAAAATCTGCGCGGAAAAGTGTGATTTCAACTTATTCCAAAGTTTGTAAAACTGAGAACAGCACTATAAAAACACAAAATGTGATGTATATGGTGCTAGATTCTGCCATATAACGCATTTCTAAAGCAAAATCGCGATTCTGAGCAAATTAAAAGCATCAAAAATCTCTCAAGATTTATGTGATTTGCGATACTTTGAAACTGCTCAGAATGTGGTAACTTTGACTTATTTCAAACTTCATATAACTGCAGATAGCGCTCTGAAAACACGAAATATGATGTTTTTGTCGATGGATTCATACATATCATGATATCTTGGATAGGAATATTAACTTCATGATTGTGAAAATCTGCGCGGAAAAGCGTGATTCCAGCTTATTCCAAAGTTTGTAAGACTGAGAATAGCACTCTAAAGATATGATGTATCTTGTGCTGGATTCATACATATCATGATGTCCTGGATAGGAATATGAACTTTCTGCCATATAACGCATTTCTGAAGCAAAGTCTCGATTCTGAGCAGATTTACAGCATCAAAAATTTCTCAACGAGACTCAGAAAAAACGCCGACAACTCGCTGGAAACGCAAAATTTTGTGCATTCGAGGACGGATTTATGCGTATTATGTTGTATTGGATAGATTTACGTGATTTGTGATGCTTTGAAACTGCTCAGAATAAGGTAATTTTGACTTATTTCAAACTTCATATAACTGCAGATAGCTCTCTGAAAACAAGAAATATGATGTTTTTGTCGATGGATTCATACATATCATGATGTCCTGGATAGGAATATGAACTTTTTGATTGTGAAAATCAGCGCGGAAAAGCGTGATTTCAACTTATTCCAAAGTTTGTAAAACTGAGAAAAGCACTCTTAAAACACGAAATATGATGTATTTGGTGCTAGATTCTGCCATATAACGCATTTCTGAAGCAAAATATCGATTTTGAGCAGATTTACAGCATCAAAAATCTCTCAACAAGACTCAGAAAAAATGCCGATAACTCGCTGGAAACGCGAAATTTAGTGCATTTGAGGACGGATTCATGCGTATTATGTTGTATTGGATAGATTTATGTGATTTGCGATACTTTGAAACTGCTCAGAATGTGGTAATTTTGACTCATTTCAAACTTCATTTAACTGCAGATAGCGCTCTGAAAACACGAAATATGATGTTTTTGTCGATGGATTCATACATATCATGATGTCCTGGATAGGAATATGAACTTTTTGATTGTGAAAATCTGCGCGGAAAAGCGTGATCTCAACTTATTTTAGAGTTTGTAGAACTGAGAATAGCACTCTAAAAACATGGAATGTGATGTATTTGGTGCTACATTTTGCAATATAACGCATTTCTGAAGCAAAATCTCGATTCTGAGCAGATTTTCATCATCAAAAATTTCTCAACGAGACTCAGAAAAAACGCCGATAACTCGCTGGTAACGCAAAATTTTGTGCATTTGGGGATGGATTCATGCGTTTTATGTTGTATTGGATAGATTTATGTGATTTGCGATACTCTGAAACTGCTCAAAATGTGGTAATTTTGACTTATTTCAAACCTCATATAACTGTGGATAGCGCTCTGAAAACACGAAATATGATGTTTTTGTCGATGGATTCATACATATTATTATGTCCTTGATAGTAATATGAACATCTTGATTGAGAAAATCTGCGCGGAAAAGCGTGATTTCAACTTATTCCAAAGTTTGTATAACTGAGAATAGCACTCTAAAAACACATAATGTGATGTATATGGTGCTAGATTCTGCCATATAACGCATTTCCGAAGCAAAATCTTGATTCTGAGCAGATTTACAGCATCAAAAATTACTCAACAAGACTCAGAAAAAACGCCGATAACTCGCTGGAAGCGCGAAATTTTGTGCATTTGAGGACGGATTCATGCGTATTATGTTGTATTGGATAGATTTATGTGATTTGCGATACATTGAAACTTCTCAGAATGTGGTAATTTTGACTCATTTCAAACCTCATATAACTGTGGATAGCGCTCTGAAAACACGAAATATGATGTTTTTGTCGATGGATTCATACTTATTATGATGTCCTGGATAGGAATATGAACTTTTTGATTGTGAAAATCAGCGCAGAAAAGCGTGATATCAACTTATTCCAAAGTTTGTAAAACTGAGAATAGCACTCTCAAAATACGAAATATGATGTATTTGGTGCTAGATTCTGCCATATAACGCATTTCTGGAGCAAAATATCGATTTTGAGCAGATTTACAGCATCAAAAATCTCTCAACGAGACTCAGAAAAAACGCCGATAACTCGCTGGAAACGCAAAATTTTGTGCATTTGAGGACGGATTCATGCGTATTATATTGTATTGGATAGATTTATGTGATTTGCGATGCTTTGAAACTGCTCAGAATGAGGTAATTTTGACTTATTTCAAACTTCATATAACTGCAGATAGCGCTCTGAAAACACGGAATATGATGTTTTTGTCGAAGGATTTATGCATATCATGATGTCCTGGATAGGAATATGAGCTTTCTGATAGGGAAAATCTGCGCCGAAAAGCGTGATTCCAACTCATTCCAAAGTTTGTAAAACTGAGAATAGCACTCTAAAAACACGAAATATGATGTATTTAGTGCTAGAATCTGGCATTTAACGCATTTCTGAAGCAAAATCTCGATTCTGAACAGATTCACAGTATCAAAAATTTCTCAAAGAGACTCAGAAAAAATGCCGATAACTCGCTGGAAACGCAAAATTTTGTGCATTTGAGGACGGATTCATGCGTATTATGTTGTATTGGATAGATTTATGTGATTTGCGATACTTTGAAACTGCTCAGAATGTAGTAATTTTGACTTATTTCAAACTTCATATAACTGCAGATAGCGCTCTGAAAACACGAAATATGATATTTTTTCGATGGATTCATGCATATCATGATGTCCTGGATAGGAATATGAACTTTTTGATTGTGAAAATCTGAGCGGTAAAGCGTGATTTCAACTTATTTCAGAGTTTGTAAAACTGAAAATAGCACTCTAAAAACTTGGAATAGGATGTATCTGGTGCTACATTTTGCCATATAACGCATTTCTGAAGCAAAATCTCGATTCTGAGCAGATTTACAGCATCAGAAATTTCTTAACGAGACTCAGATAAAACGCCGATAACTTGCTGGAAACGCAAAATTTTGTGCATTTGAGAACGGATTCATGCGTATTTTGTTGTTTTGGATAGATTTTTGTGATTTGCGATACTTTGAAACTGCTCAGAATGTGGTAACTTTGACTTATTTCAAACTCCATATAATTGCAGATAGCGCTCTGAAAACACGGAATATGATGTTTTTGTTGATGGTTTCATACATATCATGATGTCTTGGATAGAAATATGAACTTTTTGATTGTGAAAATCTGCGCGGTAAAGCGTGATTCCAACTTATTCCAAAGTTTGTAAAACTGAGAATAGCACTCTAAAAACACAGAATATGATCTATATGGTGCTAGATTCTGCCATATAACGCATTTCTAAAGCAAAGTCTCGATTCTGAGAAGATTTACAGCATCGAAAATTTCTCAAAGAGACTCAGAAAAAACGCCGATAACTCGCTGGAAACGCAAAATTCTGTGCATTTGAGGACGGATTCATGCGAATCATGTTGTATTGGATAGATTTATGTGATTTGCGATACTTTGAAATTGCTCAGAATGTGGTAATTTTGACTTATTCCAAACTTCATATAATTGCAAATAGCGCTCTGAAAACACGAAATTTGATGTTTTTGTCAATACATTCATACATTTTATGATGTCATGGATAGGAATATGAACGTCTTGATTGTGAAAATCTGCGCGGAAAAGCGTGATTTCAACTAATTCCAAAGTTTGTGAAACTGGAAATAGCACTCTAAAAACACAAAATATACTGCATATGGTGCTAGATTCTGCTATATAACGCATTTCTGGAGCAAAATCTCGATTCTGAGCAGATTTACAGCATCAAAAATTTCTCAACGAGACTCACAAAAAACGCCGATAACTCGCAGAAAACGCAAAATTTTGTACATTTGAGGACGGATCCGTGCGTATAACGTTGTAGTGGATAGATTCATGTGATTTGCGATACTCTGAAACTGCTCAGAATGTGGTAATTTTGTCTTATCTCAAACTTCATATAACTGCAGATAGCGCTCTAAAAACACGGTATATGATGTTTTTGTCGATGTATTCATACATATCATGATGTCCTGGATAGGAATATGAACTTTTTTATCATGAAAATTCCGATTCTGAGCAGATTTACAGCATCAAAAATTTCTCAACGAGACTCAGAAAAAACGCAGATAACACGCTGGAAACGCAAAATTTCGTGCATTTGAGGACGGATTCATGCGTATTATGTTGTATTGGATAGATTTATTTGATTTGCGATACTTTGAAACTGCTCAGGATGTGGTAATTTTGACTTATTTCAAACTTCATATCACTGTAGATTGCGCTGTGAAAACACGATATATGATGTTTTTAAGTCAAAATTACCACATTCTGAGCAGTTCCAAAGTACCGCAGATCACATAAATCTATCCAATACAGCATAATACGCATGAATTCGTCCTCAGATGCACAAAATTTTTCGTTTCCAGCGAGTTATTGTCATTTTTTCTGAGTTCCGTTGAGAAATTTTTGATGCTGTAAATCTGCTTAGAATCAAGATTTAGCTTCAGAAATGCTTCATATGGCAGAATCTTGCACTAAATACATCATATTTCGTGGTTTTAGAGTGCTATTCTCAGTTTTACAAACTTTGGAATAAATTGGAATCACGCTTTCCCGCGCAGATTTTCACAATCAAAAAGTTCATATTCCTATCCCGGACATCATGATATGTATAAATAGATCGACAAAAACATCATAATCCGTGTTTTCAGAGCGCTTTCTGCAGTTATATGAAGTTTGAAATAAGTCAAAATTACCACATTCTAAGCAGTCTCAAGGTATCGCAAATCACATCAATCTATCCGATACAACATAATACGCATGAATCCGTCCTCAAATGCACAAAATTTTGCGTTTCCAGCAAGTTATCAGCGGTTTTTTCTGAGTGTCGTTGAGAGATTTGTGATGCTGTAAATCTGCTCAGAATCAAGATTTTGCTTCAGAAATGCGTTATATGGCAGAATCAAACAACAAATACATCATATTTCGTGTTTTCAGAGTGCTATTCTCAGTTTTACAAACTTTGGAATAAGTTGAAAACACGCTTTTCCGCGCAGATTTTCACAATCAAAAAGTTCGTAATCCTATTCAGGACATCATGGTATGTATGAATCCATCGACAAAAACATCATATTTCGTGTTCTCAGAGCGCTATCTGCAGTTATATGAAGTTTGAAATAAGTCAAAATTACCACATTCTGAGCCGTTTCAAAGTATCGCAAATCACATAAATCTATCCAATACAACATAATACGCATGAATCCGTCCTCAAATGCACACAATTTTGCGTTTCCAGCGAGTTATCGGCGTTTTTTATGAGTCTCGTTGAGAAATTTTTGATTCTGTAAACTGCTCAGAATCAAGATTTTGCTTTAGAAATGCGTTATATGGAAGAATCTAGCACCAAATACATAATATTTCGTGTTTTTAGAGTGCTATTCTCAGTTTTACAAACTTTGGAATAAGTAGAAATCACGCATTTCCGCGCAGATTTTCACAATAAAAAAGTTCATATTCCTATCCAGGACATCATTATATGTATGAATCCATTGACAAAAACATCGTATTTAGTGTTTTCAGAGCGCTTTCTGCAGTTATATAAAGTTTGAAATGAGTCAAAATTAACACATTCTGAGCAGTTTCAAAGTATCGCGAGTCACATAAATCTGTCCAATACAACATAATACGCATGAATTGGTCCTTAAATGCACAAAATTTTGCGTTTCCAGCGAGTTATCGGCGTTTTTTCTGGGTCTCGTTGAGAAATTTTTGATGCTGTAAATCTGCTCAGAATCGAAATTGCGCTTCAGAAATGCGTTATATGGCAGAATCTAGCACCAAATACAACAAAGTTCGTGTTTTCAGAGTGCTATTGTCAGTTTCACAAACTTTGGAAAAAGTTGAAATCACGCTTTTCCGCGCAGATTTTCACAATCAAAAAGTTCATATTCCTATCCAGGACATCATAGTATGTATAAATGCATCAACAAAAACATCATATTTCGTGTTTTCAGAGCGCTATCTGCAGATATATGAAATTTGAAATAGGTCAAAATTACCACATTTTATGCAGTTCAAAGTATCGCAAATCACATGAATCTATCCAATGCAACATAATACGCATGAATCCATCCTCAAATGCACAAAATTTTGCGTTTCCAGCGAGTTATCGGCGTATTTTCTGAGTCTCATTGAGAGATTTTTGATGCTGTAAATCTGCTCAGAATCGAGATTTTGCTTTAGAAATGCGTTATATGGCAGAATCTAGCATCAAATACATCATATTTCGTGTTTTTAGAGTGCTATTCTCAGTTTTACAAACTTTGGAATAAATTGAAATCACGCTTTCCCGCGCAGATTTTCACAATCAAAAAGTTCATATTCCTATCCCGGACATCATGATATGTATAAATAGATCGACAAAAACATCATAATCCGTGTTTTCAGAGCGCTTTCTGCAGTTATATGAAGTTTGAAATAAGTCAAAATTACCACATTCTAAGCAGTTTCAAGGTATCGCAAGTCACATAAATCTATCCGATACAACATAATACGCATGAATCCGTCCTCAAATGCACAAAATTTTGCGTTTCCAGCAAGTTATCAGCGGTTTCTTCTGAGTGTCGTCGAGAGATTTGTGATGCTGTAAATCTGCTCAGAATCAAGATTTTGCTTCAGAAATGCGTTATATGGCAGAATCTAGCACCAAATACATCATATTTCGTGCTTTCAGAGTGCTATTCTCAGTTTTACAAACTTTGGAATAAGTTGAAAACACGCTTTTCCGCGCAGATTTTCACAATCAAAAAGTTCGTAATCCTATTCAGGACATCATGGTATGTATGAATCTATCGACAAAAACATCATATTTCGTGTTTCCAGAGCGCTATCTGCAGTTATATGAAGTTTGAAATAAGTCAAAATTACCACATTCTGAGCAGTTTCAAAGTATCGCAAATCACATAAATCTATCCGGTACAACATAATACGCATGAATCCGTCCTCAAATGCACAAAATTTTGCGTTTTCAGCAAGTTATCAGCGTTTTTTCTGAGTGTCGTTGAGAGATTTTTGATGCTGTTAATCTGCTCAGAATCAAGATTTTGCTTCAGAAATGCATTATATGGCAGAATCTAGCACCAAATACATCATATTTCGTGTTTTCAGAGTGCTATTCTCAGTTTTACAAACTTTGGTATAAGTTGAAATCACGCTTTTCCGCGCAAATTTTCACAATCAAAAAATTCGTAATCCTATTCAGGACATCATGATATGTATGAATCCATCGACAAAAACATCATATTTCGTGTTTTCAAAGCGCTATCTGCAGTTATATGAAGTTTGTAATAAGTCAAAATGACCACATTTTGAGCAGTTTCAAAGTATCGCAAATCACATTAATCTATCAAATACAACATAATACGCATGGATCCGTCCTCAAATGCACAAAATTTTGCGTTTCCAGCGGGTTATCGGCGTTTTTCTTGAGTCTCGTTGAGAAATTTTTGATGCTGTTAATCTGCTCAGAATCGAGATTTTGCTTCAGAAATGCGTTATATGGCAGAATCTCCCCCAAATATATCATATTTTGTGTTTTTAGAGTGCTATTCCCAGTTTTACAAACTTTGGAATAAATTGAAATCACGCTTTTCGCGCAGATTTTGACAATCAAAAAGTTCATATTCCTATCCAGGACATCATGATATGTATGAGTCCATCGACAAAAACATCATATTCCGGGTTTCCAGAGCGCTATCTGCAGTTATATTAAGTTTGGAATAAGTCAAAATTATCACATTCTGAGTAGTTTCAAAGTATCGCAAATCTGATAAATCTATCTGATACAACATAATACGCATGAATCCGTCCTCAAATGCACAAAATTTTGCGTTTCCAGCAAGTCATCGGCGTTTCTTCTGTGTCTCTTTGAGAAATTTTTGATACTGTTAATCTGCTCAGAATCGAGATTTTGCTTCAGAAATGCGTTATATGGCAGAATCTAGCACCAAATACATCATATTTCGTGTATTTAAAGTGCTATTCTTAGTTTTACAAACTGTGGAATAAGTAGGAATCACGCTTTTCTGCGCGGATTTTCACAATCAAAAAGGACATATTCCTATCCAGGACATCATGATATATATGAATCCATCGACAAAAATATCATATTTCGTGTTTTCAGAACGCTATCTGCAGTTATATGAAGTTTGAAATAAGTCAAAATTACCACATTCTGAGCACTTTCTGAATATCGCAAATCACATAAATCTATCCAATACAACATAATACGCATGATTCCGTTCTCAAATGCACAAAATTTTGCGTTTCCAGCGAGTTATCGGCGTTTTTTCTTAGTTTCGTTGAGAGATTTTTGAAGCTGTAAACTGCTCAGAATCGAGATTTTGCTTCAGAAATGCGTTATACGTCAGAATCTAGCACCAAATACATCATATTCCGTGTTTTTAGAGTGCTATTCTCAGTTTCACAAACTTTGGAATAAGTTGTAATCACGCTTTTCCGCGCAGATTTTTACAATCAAAAAGTTCATATTCCTATCCAGGACATCATAATATGTATGAATCCATCGACAAAAGCAATATATTTCGTGTTTTCAGAGCGCTATCTGCAATTATATAAAGTTTGAAATAAGTCAAAATTACCACATTCTGAGCAGTTTCAAAGTATCGCAATTCACATAAATCTATCCAATGCAACATAATACGCATGAATCCGTCTTCAAATGCACGAAATTTTGCGTTTCCAGCGAGTTATCGGCGTATTTTCTGAGTCTCATTGAGAGATTTTGATGCTGTAAATCTGCTCAAAATCGACATTTTGCTTGAAAAATGCGTTATATGGCAGAATCTAGCATCAAATACAACATATTTCGTGTTTTTAGAGTGCTATTCTCAGTTTTACAAACTTTGGAATAAGTTGGAATCATGCATTTCCCCGCAGATTTTCACAATCAAAAAGTTCATATTCCTATCCAGGATATCATAATATGTATAAATCCATCGACAAAAACATCATATTTTGTGTTTTCAGAGCGCTATCTGCAGTTATATGAAATTAGAAATAAGTCAAAATTACCACATTCTGAGCAGTTTCAAAGTATCGCAATTCACATAAATCTATCCAATGCAACATAATACGCATGGATCCGTCTTCAAATGCACGAAATTTTGCGTTTCCAGCGAGTTATCGGCGTATTTTCTGAGTCTCATTGAGAGATTTTGATGCTGTAAATCTGCTCAAAATCGACATTTTGCTTGAAAAATGCGTTATATGACAAAATCTAGCACCGTATACATCATATTTTGTGTTTTTAGAGTGCTATTCTCAGTTTTACAAACTTTGGAATAAATTGAAATCACGCTTTTCGCGCAGATTTTGACAATCAAAAAGTTCATACTCCTATCCAGGACATCATGATATGTATGAATCCATCGACAAAAACATCATATTCCGGGTTTCCAGAGCGCTATCTGCAGTTATATGAAGTTTGGAATAAGTCAAAATTATCACATTCTGAGTAGTTTCAAAGTATCGCAAATCTGATAAATCTATCTAATACAACATAATACGCATGAATCCGTCCTCAAATGCACAAAATTTTGCGTTTCCAGCAAGTCATCGGCGTTTCTTCTGTGTCTCTTTGAGAAATTTTTGATACTGTTAATCTGCTCAGAATCGAGATTTTGCTTCAGAAATGCGTTATATGGCAGAATCTAGCACCAAATACATCATATTTCATGTATTTAAAGTGCTATTCTTAGTTTTACAAACTTTGGAATAAGTAGGAATCACGCTTTTCCGCGCGGATTTTCACAATCAAAAAGGTCATATTCCTATCCAGGACATCATGATATATATGAATCCATCGACAAAAATATCATATTTCGTGTTTTCAGAACGCTATCTGCAGTTATATGAAGTTTGAAATAAGTCAAAATTACCACCTTCTGAGCACTTTCTGAATATCGCAAATCACATAAATCTATCCAATACAACATAATACGCATGAATCCGTTCTCAAATGCACAAAATTTTGCGTTTCCAGCGAGTTATCGGCGTTTTTTCTTAGTCTCGTTGAGAGATTTTTGAAGCTGTAAACTGCTCAGAATCGAGATTTTGCTTCAGAAATGCGTTATACGGCAGAATCTAGCACCAAATACATCATATTCCGTGTTTTTAGAGTGCTATTCTCAGTTTCACAAACTTTGGAATAAGTTGTAATCACGCTTTTCCGCGCAGATTTTTTACAATCAAAAAGTTCATATTCCTATCCAGGACATCATAATATGTATGAATCCATCGACAAAAGTAATATATTTCGTGTTTTCAGAGCGCTATCTGCAATTATATAAAGTTTGAAATAAGTCAAAATTACCACATTCTGAGCAGTTTCAAAGTATCGCAATTCACATAAATCTATCCAATGCAACATAATACGCATTAATCCGTCTCCAAATGCACGAAATTTTGCGTTTCCAGCGAGTTATCGGCGTTTCTCCTGTGTCTCTTTGAGAAATTTTTGATACTGTTAATCTGCTCAGAATCGAGATTTTGCTTCAGAAATGCGTTATATGGCAGAATCTAGCACCAAATACATCATATTTCGTGTTTTTGAAGTGCTATTCTCAGTTTTACAAACTTTGGAATAGGTAGGAATCAGGCTTTTCCGCGCAGATTTTCACAATCAAAAAGGTCATATTCCTATCCAGGACATCATGATATATATGAATCCATCGACAAAAATATCATATTTCGTGTTTTCAGAGCGCTATCTGCAGTTATATGAAGTTTGAAATAAGTCAAAATTACCACATTCTGAGCACATTCTAAATATCGCAAATCACATAAATCTATCCAATACAACATAATACGCATGAATCCGTCCTCAATTGCACAAAATTTTGCATTTCCAGCGAGTTATCGGCGTTTTTTTTCAGTCTCGTTGAGAGATTTTTGAAGCTGTAAACTGCTCAGAATCGAGATTTTGCTTCAGAGATGCGTTATATGGCAGAATCTAGCACCAAATACATCATATTCCGTGTTTTTAGAGTGCTATTCTCAGTTTCACAAACTTTGGAATAAGTTGAAATCACGCTTTTCCGCGCAGATTTTCACAATCAAAGAGTTCATATTCCTATCCAGGACATCATAATATGTATGAATCCATCGACAAAAACATCATATTTCGTGTTTTCAGAGCGCTATCTGCAGTTATATAAAGTTTGAAATAAGTCAAAATTACCACATTCTGAGCAGTTCAAAGTATCGCAAATCACATGAATCTATCCAATACAACCTAATACGCATGAATCCGTCCTCAAATGCACAAAATTCTGCGTTTCCAGCGAGTTATCGGCGTTTTTTTCTGAGTCTCATTGAGAGATTTTTGATGCTGTAAATCTGCTCAGAATCGAGATTTTGCCCAAGGAATGCGTTATATGGCAGAATCTAGCATCAAATACATCATATTCTGAGTTTTTAGAGTGCTATTCTTAGTTTTACAAACTTTGGAATAAATTGAAATCACGCTTTTCGCGCAGATTTTCACAATCAAAAAGTTCATATTCCTATCCAGGACATCATGATATGTATGAATCCATCGACAAAAACATCATATTCCGTGTTTTCAGAGCGCTATCTGCAGTTATATGAAGTTTGAAATAAGTCAAAATTATCACATTCTGAGAAGTTTCAAAGTATCGCAAATCTAATAAATCTATACAATACAACATAATACGCATGAATCCGTCCTCAAATGCACAAAATTTTGCGTTCTTAGCAAGTTATCGGCGTTTCTTCTGAGTCTCGTTGAGAAATTTTTGATACTGTTAATCTGCTCAGAATCGAGATTTTGCTCCAGAAATGCGTTATATGGCAGAATCTAGCACCAAATACATCATATTTCGTGTTTTTAGAGTGCTATTTTCAGTTTTACAAACTTTGGAATAATTAGGAATCACGCTATTCCGCGCAGATTTTCACAATCAAAAAGGTTATATTCCTATCCAGGACATCATGATATATATGAATTCATCGACAAAAATATCATATTTCGTGTTTCCAGAGCGCTATCTGCAGTTATATGAAGTTTGAAATAAGTCAAAATTACCACATTCTGAGCACTTTCTAAATATCGCAAATCACATAAATCTATCCAATACAACATGATACGCATAAATCCGTCCTCGAATGCACTAAATTCTGCGTTTCCAGCGAGTTATCGGCGTTTTTTCTGAGTCTCGTTGAGAGATTTTTGAAGCTGTAAACTGCTCAGAATCGAGATTTTGCTTCAGAAATGCGTTATATGGCAGAATCTAGCACCAAATACATAATATTCCGTGTTTTTAGAGTGCTATTCTCAGTTTCACAAACTTTGGAATATGTTGAAATCACGCTTTTCCGCGCGGATTTTCACAATCAAAAAGTTCATATTCCTATCCAGGACATCATAATATGTATGAATCCATCGACAAAAACATCATATTTCGTGTTTTCAGAGCGCTATCTGCAGTTATATAAAGTTTGAAATAAGTCAGAATTACCACATTCTGAGCAGTCTCAAAGTATCGCAATTCACATAAATCTATCCAATGCAACATAATTCGCATGAATCCGTCCTCAAATGCACAAAATTTTGCGTTTCCAGCGAGTTATCGGCGTATTTTCTGAGTCTCATTGAGAGATTTTTGATGCTGTAAATCTGCTCAAAATCGACATTTTGCTCAAGAAATGCGTTATATGGCAGAATCTAGCATCAAATACATCATATTTCGTGTTTTTGGAGTGCTATTCTCAGTTTCACCAACTTTGGAATAAGTTGAAATCACGCTTTTCCGCGCAGATTTTCCCAATCAAAAAGTTTATATTCCTATCCAGGACATCATGATGTGTATGAATACATCGACAAAAACATTATATTTCGTGTTTTCGGAGCGCTATCTGCAGTTATATGAAGTTTGAAATAAGTCAAAATTACCACATTCTGAGCAGTTTCAAAGTATCGCAAATCACATAAATCTATCCAATACAACATAGTACACCTGAATCCGTCCTCGAATGCACAAAATTTTGCGTTTCCAGCGGGTTATCGGCGTTTTTTCTGAGTCTCGTTGAGAAATTCTTGATGCTGTAAGTCTGCTCAGAATCGAGATTCTGCTTCAGAAATGCGTTATATGGCAGAATCTAGCACCAAATACATCATATTTTGTGTTTTTAGAGTGCTATGCTTAGTTTTACAATTTTTGGAATGAGTTGAAATCACGCTTTTCCGCGCAAATTTTCACAAACAAAAAGTTCATATTCCTATCCAGGACATCATAATATGTATGAATCTATCGACAAAAATATCATATTTCGTGTTTTCAGAGCGCTATCTGCAGTTATATGAAGTTTGAAATGAGTCAAAATTACCACATTCTAAGCAGTTTTAAAGTATCGCAAATCACATAAATCTATCCAATACAACATAATACGCATGTATTCGTCCTCAAATGCACAAAACTCTGCGTTTCCAGCGAGTTTTTGGCGTTTTTTCTGAGTCTCGTTGAGAAATTTTTAATGCTGTAAATCTGCTCATAATCGAGATTTTGCTCCAGAAATGCGTTATATGGCAGAATCTAGCACCAAATACATCAAAATTCGTGTTTTTAGAGTGCTATTCTCAGTTTTACAAACTTTGGAATAAGTTGAAATCACGCTTTGCCGCGCAGATTTTCCCAATCAAAAATTTCATATTCCTATCCAGGACATCATGATGTGTATGAAACCATCGACTAAAACATCATATTCCGTGTTTTCAGAGCGCTATCTGCAGTTATATGAAGTTTGAAATAAGTCAAAATTACCACATTCTGAGCAGTTTCAAAGTATCGCAAATCACATAAATCTATCCAATACAACATAATACGCATGAATCCGTCCTCAGATGCACAAAATTTTGCGTTTCCAGCGAATCATCACGGTTTTCTCTGAATCTCGTTGAGAAATTTCTGATGCTGTAAATCTGCTCAGAATCGAGATTTTGCTTCAGAAATGCCTTATATGGCAGAATCTAGCACCAAATACATCATATTTCGTGTTTTTAGAGTGCTATTCTCAGTTTTACAAATTTTGGAATAAGCTGAAATCACGCTTTTCCGCGCAGATTTTCACAATCAAAAAGTTCATATTCCTATCCAGGACATCATGATATGTATGAATCCATCGACAAAAACATCACATTCCGTGTTTTAAGAGCGCTATCTGCAGTTATATGAAGTTTGAAATAAGTCAGAATTACCACATTCTGAGCAGTTTTAAAGTATCGCAAATCACATAAATCTATCCAATACAACATAATACGCATGAATCCGTCCTCAAATGCACAGGATTTTGCGTTTCCAGTTAGTTATCATGGTTTTTTCTGAGTCTCGTTGAGTGATTTTTGATGCTGTAAATCTGCTCAGAATCGAGATTTTGCTTCAGAAATGCGTTATATGGCAGAATCTTGCATCAAATACATCATATTTCGTGTTTTTAGAGTGCTATCCTCAGTTTCACAAACTTTGGAATAAGTTGGAATCACGCTTTTCCGCGAAGATTTTCACAATCAAAGAGTTCATATGCCTATCCAGGACATCATAATATGTATGAATCCATCGACAAAAACATCATATTTTGTGTTTACAGAGCGCTATCTGCAGTTATATGAAATTTGAAATAAGTCAAAATTACCATATTCTGAGCAGTTTCAAAGTATCGCTAATCACATGAATCTATCCAATACAACATAATACGCATAAATTCGTCCTCAAATGCACAAAGTTTTGCGTTTCCAGCAAGTTATCGGCGTTTTTTCTGAGTCTCATTGAGAAACTGTTGATGCTGTAAATCTGCTCAGAATCAAGATTTTGCTCAAGAAATGCTTTATAAAATGCAGAATCTAGCACCAAATACATCTTATTTCGTGTTTTTAGAGTGCTATTCTCAGTTTTACAAACTTTGGAATAAGTTGGGATCACACTTTTCCGCGCAGATTTTTACAATCAAAAAGTCCATATTCCTATCCAGGACATCATGATATGTATGAATCCATCGACAAAAACATCATATTTTGTGTTTACAGAGCGCTATCTGCAGTTATATGAAATTTGAAATAAGTCAAAATTACCACATTCTGAGCAGTTTCAAAGTATCGCAAATCACATAAATCTATCCAATACAACATGATACGCATGAATCCGTCCTCAAATGCACAAAATTTCGCGTTTCCAGCGAGTTATCATGGTTTATTCTGAGTCTCGTTGAGAAATTTTTGATGCTGTAAATCTGCTCAGAATCGAGATTCTGCTTCAGAAATGCGTTATATGGCAGAATCTAGCACCAAATACATCATATTTCGTGTTTTTAGAGTGCTATTCTCAGTTTTACAATTTTTGGAATAAGTAGGAATCACGCTTTTCCGCGCAGATTTTCACAATCACAAAGTTCATATTCCTATCCAGGACATCATGATATGTATGAATCTATCGACAAAAATATCATATTTCGTGTTTTCAGAGCGCTATCTGCAGTTATATGAAGTTTGAAATGAGTCAAAATTACCACATTCTGAAAAGTTTCAAAGTATCGCAAATCACATAAATCTATCCAATACAACATAATACGCATGAATCCGTCCTCAAATGCACAAAACTCTTCGTTTCTAGCGAGTTATCGGCGTTTTTTCTGAGTCTCGTTGAGGAATTTTTGATGCTGTAAATCTGCTCATAATCGAGATTTTGCTCCAGAAATGCGTTATATGGCAGAATCTAGCACCAAATACATCATAATTCGTGTTTTTAGAGTGCTATTCTCAGTTTTACAATTTTTGGAATAAGTCGAAATCACACTTTTCCGCGCAGATTTTCCTAATAAAAAAGTTCATATTCTGATCTAGGACATCATGATATGTATGAATCTATCAACAAAAACATCATATTCCGTGTTTTCAGAGCGCTATCTGCAGTTATATGAAGTTTGAAATAAGTCAAAATTACCACATTCTGAGCAGTTTCAAAGTATCGCAAATCACATAAATCTATCCAATACAACATGATACGCATGAATTCGTCCTCAAATGCACAAAATTCTGCGTTTCCAGCGAGTCATCATGGTTTTTTCTGAATCTCGTTGAGAAATTTCTGATGCTGTAAATCTGCTCAGAATCAAGATTTTGCTTCAGAAATGCCTTATATGGCAGAATCTAGCACCAAATACATCATATTCCGTGTTTTTAGAGTGCTATTCTCAGTTCTACAATTTTTGGAATAAGTTGAAATCACGCTTTTCCGCGCAGATTTTCACAATCAAAAGTACATATTTCTATCCAGGACCTCATGATATGTATGAATCCATCGACAAAAACATCATATCTCGTGTTTTTAGAGCGCTATCTGCAGTTATATGAAGTTTGAAATAAGTCAAAATTACCACATTCTGAGCAGTTTCAAAGTATCGCAAATCACATAAATCTATCCAATACAACATAATACGCATGGATCCGTCCTCGAATGCACAAAACTCTGCGTTTCCAGCGAGTTATCGGCGTTTTTTCTGAGTCTCGTTGGGAAATTTTTGATGCTGTAAATCTGCTCAGAATCGAGATTTTGCTTCAGAAATGCGTTATAAGGCAGAATCTAGCACCAAATACATCATATTTCGTGTTTTTAGAGTGCTATTCACAGTTTTACAAACTCTGGAATAAGCTGAAATCACGCTTTTCCGCGCAGACTTTCCCAATCAAAAAGTTCAAATTCCGATCCAGGACATCATGATATGTATGAATCCATCGACAAAAACATCATATTTCGTGTTTCCAGAGCGCTAACTGCAGTTATATGAAGTTTGAAATAAGTCGAAATCACCACATTCTGAGCAGTTTAAAAGTATCGCAAATTACATAAATCTATCCAATACAACATAATACGCATGAATCTGTCCTCAAATGCACAAAATTTTGCGTTTCCAGGGAGTTATCGGCGTTTTTTCTGAGTCTCGTTGAGAAATTTTTGATGCTGTAAATCTGCTCAGAATCGAGATTTCACTTCAGAAATGCGTTATATGGCAAAATCTAGCACCAAATACATCATATTTCGTGTTTTTAGAGTGCTATTCTCAGTTTTACAAACTTTGGAATGGGTTGCAATTCACGCTTTTCCGCGCAGATTTTCACAATCAAATAGTTCATATTCCTATCCAGGACATCATGATATGTATGAATCCATCGACAAAAACATCATATTTCGTGTTTTCAGAGCGCTATCTGCAGTTATATGAAGTTTGAAATAAGTCAAAATTACCACATTCTGAGCCGTTTCAAAGTATCGCAAATCACATAAATCTATCCAATACAACATAATACGCATGAATCCGTCCTCAAATGCACACAATTTTGCGTTCCCAGCGAGTTATCGGCGTTTTTTATGAGTCTCGTTGAGAAATTTTTGATGCTGTAAACTGCTCAGAATCGAGATTTTGCTTCAGAAATGCGTTATATGGCAGAATCTAGCACCAAATACATCATATTTCGTGTTTTTAGAGTGCTGTTCTCAGTTTTACAAACTTTGAAATAAGTAGAAATCACGCATTTCCGCGCAGATTTTCACAATAAAAAAGTTCATATTCCTATCCAGGACATCATTATATGTATGAATCCATCGACAAGAACATCATATTCAGTGTTTTCAGAGCGCTTTCTGCAGTTATATAAAGTTTGAAATGAGTCAAAAAACCACATTCTGAGCAGTTTCAAAGTATCGCCAGTCACATAGATCTATCCAATACAACATAATACGCATGAATCGGTCCTCAAATGCACAAAATTTTGCGTTTCCAGCGAGTTATCGGCGTTTTTTCTGGGTCTTGTTGAGAAATTTTTGATGCTGTCAATCTGCACAGAATCGAGATTTTGCTTCAGAAATGCGTTATATGGCAGAATCTAGCACCAAATACATAATATTTCGTGTTTTTAGAGTGCTATTCTCAGTTTTACAATTTTTGGAATAAGTTGAAATCACGCTTTTTCGCGCAGATTCTCACAATCAAAAAGTTCATATTCCTATCCATGACATCATAATATTTATGAATCCATCGACAAAAACATCATATTTCGTGTTTTTAGAGCGCTATACACAGTTATATGAGGTTTGAAATAAGTCAAAATCACCACATTCTGAGCAGTTTCAAAGTATCGCAAATCACGTAAATCTATCGAATTCAACATAATACGCATGAATCCGTCCTCAAATGCACAAAATTTCGCGTTTCCAGCGAGTTATCGGCGTTTTTTTTGAGTCTCGTTGAGAGATTTTTGAAGCTGTGAACTGCTCAGAATCGAGATTTTGCTCCAGAAATGCGTTATATGGCAGAATCTAGCACCAAAAAAAATCATATTCCGTGTTTTTAGAGTGCTATTCTCAGTTTAACAAACTTTGGAATAAGTTGAAATCATGCATTTCCGCGCAGATTTTTACAATCAAAAAGTTCATATTCCTATCCAGGACATCATAATATGTGTAAATCCATCGACAAAAACATCATATTTTTTGTTTTCAGAGCCCTATCTGCAGTTATATGAAATTGGAAATAAGTCAAAATTACCACATTCTGAGCAGTTCAAAGTATCGCAAATCACATGAATCTATCCAATACAACATAATACGCATGAATCCGTCCGCAAATGCACAAAATTTTGCGTTTTCAGCGAGTTATCGGCGTTTTTTCTGAGTCTCATTGAGAGATTTTTGATGCTGTTAATCTGCTCAGAATCGAGATTTTGCTTCAGAAATGCGTTATATGACAAAATCTAGCACCGTATACATCATATTTTGTGTTTTTAGAGTGCTATTCTCAGTTTTACAAACTTTGGAATAAATTGAAATCACGCTTTTCGCGCAGATTTTGACAATTAAAAAGTTCATATTCCTATCCAGGACATCATGATATGTATGAATCCATCGACAAAAACATCATATTCCGGGTTTCCAGAGCGCTATCTGCAGTTATATGAAGTTTGAAATAAGTCAAAATTACCACATTCTGAGCACTTTCTGAATATCGCAAATCACATAAATCTATCCAATACAACATAATACGCATGAATCCGTTCTCAAATGCACAAAATTTTGCGTTTCCAGCGAGTTATCGGCGTTTTTTCTCAGTCTTGTTGAGAGATTTTTGAAGCTGTAAACTGCTCAGAATCGAGATTTTGCTTCAGAAATGCGTTATACGGCAGAATCTAGCACCAAATACATCATATTCCGTGTTTTTAGAGTGCTATTCTCAGTTTCACAAACTTTGGAATAAGTTGTAATCACGCTCTTCCGCGCAGATTTTTACAATCAAAAAGTTCATATTTCTATCCAGGACATCATAATATGTATGAATCCATCGACAAAAACAATATATTTCGTGTTTTCAGAGCGCTATCTGCAATTATATAAAGTTTGAAATAAGTCAAAATTACCACATTCCGAGCAGTTTCAAAGTATCGCAATTTACATAAATCTATCCAATGCAACATATTACGCATGAATCCGTCTTCAAATGCACAAAATTTTGCGTTTCCAGCGAGTTATCGGCGTATTTTCTGAGTCTCATTGGGAGATTTTGATGCTGTAAATCTGCTCAAAATCGACATTTTGCTTGAAAAATGCGTTATATGGCAGAATCTAGCATCAAATACATCATATTACGTGTTTTTAGAGTGCTATTCTCAGTTTTACAAACTTTGGAATAAGTTGAAATCATGCATTTCCCCGCAGATTTTCACAATCAAAAAGTTCATATTCCTATCCAGGACATCATAATATGTATAAATCCATCGACAAAAACATCATATTTTGTGTTTTCAGAGCGCTATCTGCAGTTATATGAAATTAGAAATAAGTCAAAATTACCACATTCTGAGCAGTTCAAAGTATCGCAAATCACATGAATCTAACCAATACAACATAATACGCATGAATTCGTCCTCAAATGCACAAAATTTTGCGTTTCCAGCGAGTTATCGGCGTTTTTTTCTGAGTCTCGTTGTGAAATTTTTTATGCTGTAAATCTGCTCAGAATCGAGATTTTGCTTCAAAAATGCGTTATATTGCAGAATCTAGCACCAAATACATCATATTTCGTGTTTTTATAGTTCTATTCTCAGTTTCACAAACTTTGAAATAAATTGAAATCACGCTTTTCCGCGCAGATTTTCACAATCAAAAAGTTCATATTCCTATCCAGGACATCATGATATGTATGAATCCATCGACGGAAACATCATATTCCGTGTTTTTCAGAGCGCTATCTGCAGTTATATGAAGTTTGAAATAAGTCAAAATTACCACATTCCGAGCAGTTTCAAAGTATCGCAAATCACATAAATCTATCCGATACAACATAATTCGCATGAATTTGTCCTCAAATGCACAAAATTTTGCGTCTCCAGCAAGTTATCAGCGTTTTTCCCGAGTGTCGTTGAGAGATTTTTTATGCTGTTAATCTGCTCAGAATCAAGATTTTGCTTCAGAAATGCGTTATATGGCAGAATCTAGCACCAAATACATCATATTTCGTGTTTTCAGAGTGCTATTCTCAGTTTCACAAACGTTGGAATAAGTTGAAATCACGCTTTTCCGCGCAGATTTTCAAAATCAAAAAGTTCATAATCCTATCCAGGACATCATGATATGTATGAATCCTTCGACAAAATTATCATATTTCGTGTTTTCAGAGCGCTATCTGCAGTTATATGAAGTTTGAAATAAGTCAAAATTACCACATTCTGAGCAGTTTCAAAGTATCGCAAATCACATTAATCTATCCAATACAACATAATACGCATGAATTCGTCCTCAAATGCACAAAATTTTGAGATTCCAGCGAGTTATCGGCGTTTTTTTTGAGTCTCGTTGAGAAATTTTTGATGCGGTAAATCTGCTCAGAATCGAGATTTTGCTTCGGAAATGCGTTATATGGCGGAATCTACCATCAAATACATCATATTTCGTGTTTTCAGAGTGCAATTCTCAGTTTTTCAATTTTTGAAAAAGCTGAAATCACGCTTTTCCGCGCAGATTTTCACAGTCAAAAAGTTCATATTCCTATCCAGGACATCATGATATGTATGAATCCTTCGACAAAAACATCACATTCCGTGTTTTAGGAGCGCTATCTGCAGTTATATGAAGTTTGAAATAATTCAAAATTACCACATTCTGAGCACTTTCTAAATATCGCAAATCACATAAATCTATCCAATACAACATGATACGCATAAATCCGTCCTCAAATGCACTAAATTTTGCGTTTCCAGCGAGTTATCGGCGTTTTTTCTGAGTCTCGTTGAGAGATTTTTGAAGCTGTAAACTGCTCAGAATCGAGATTTTGCTTCAGAAATGCGTTATATGGCAGAATCTAGCACCAAGTACATAATATTCCGTGTTTTTAGAGTACTATTCTCAGTTTCACAAACTTTGGAATAAGTTGAAATCACGCTTTTCCGCGCAGATTTTCACAATCAAAAAGTTCATATTCCTATCCAGGACATCATTATATGTATGAATCCATCGACAAAAACATCATATTCTGTGTTTTCAGAGCGCTATCTGCAGTTATATGAAGTTTGAAATAAGTCAAAATTACCGCATTCTGAGCAGTTTCAAAGTATCGCAAATCACATAAATCTATCCAATACAACATAATACGCATGAATCCGTCCTCAAATGCACAAAATTTTGCGTTTCCAGCGAGTTATCATAGTTTTTTCTGAGTCTCGTTGAGAAATTCTTGATGCTGTAAATCTGCTCAGAATCGAGATTCTGCTTCAGAAATGTGTTATATGGCAGAATCTAGCACCAAATACATCATATTTCGTGTTTTTAGAGTGCTATGCTCAGTTTTACAATTTTTGGAATGAGTTGAAATCACGCTTTTCCGCGCAAATTTTCACAAACAAAAAGTTCATATTCCTATCCAGGTGTTACGATAGCTCGATGAACCAACGTATTTGGTTGATTTTTTAGTGGACTGTATTTTGATGTTGAAGGTGGTTTCACTATTTTTACATTCAGTGAGGAAATTGTGAATAAGGAAACGTACTCACTCTGATATTTGTCCCAATTGTTGCACATCGGCGATGATTGTTGTAGCGGTGTTGATAAGCGGTTGGCGGTGATGAGAAGCGGTTAGCGGAGCACACACATATAATATTTTTTCGGAGTCACAACGCGAAAGCACGTGCGATAAACTCACATAAAGCGACAGACATGCGTTCACTACGAAGGTCTTTAAACAACAGGTTGCGGGCGAACTTGTCTCTAACGACAAGTTACAATATTAAATATAATTGTAAAATATAGACAGGTATGTCCATCTGTTATCAGGATTGAAATTAAACAATATTTCAACCACAGAGAACGGGATAATGGAATAATGAGCTTGGAATAAATGCGGTAAAAAGCAGGAAAGGACATTATGTTAAATGGCGAAACCATCCTCCCCGCGTTGAAAATACTCAGTATTTTGAAAACACTAAAGTTTAAATTATAATTAAAATTAGACTTATAAATACCAACCCTCTAATTAATTAATTAAGCGAGAAAAAAAAAGAAAAAAAAAAATATATATATCAACTAGACAGCTCTAGTTGCATTACTGCAGCGGCAATGGACAAAGTTTTACTACCGGGCGTTTAAATTTTGTTGTAGGTGTTCTTATTAGAGCAACTCTAACCGTACCATCCTTGCCTGGATAAACTTGCTCTATGACACCCAGCGGCCAGCGGAGCGGGGGTACATTATCCTGATTTATCAATACTACAGTACCGATTGTTACTGGATTGTCAGGCTTACACCACTTTTGTCTTATTTGAAGTGTATGTAAATATTCCTGTCGCCATCTTTGCCAATATGATTGAACTAAACTATCTAGTAATTGTTTGCGGCTCACAAGATTAGTATTTTCTTGTGAGATCTCATGAGCGGGTAAATATTGTATAGGCGTGCTCACGAGAAAGTGAGCGGGGGTAAGAACCTCTGGATGAGGATCAGCGGTTAATAAGCAAAGCGGACGCGAATTTAAAAGCGCTTCTATTTGCGTTAAAATAGTCATAAGCTCCTCAAATGTGAGCAGTTGTGAGCCTATAATGCGGTATAAATGAGTTTTAAAACTCTTTATGTTTGACTCCCATAACCCTCCAAAATGGGGAGCACGGGGGGGAATCATTTTCCATTCGATTCGACGATTGGCTAAATTTTCACCAAGTGCGGTATTATATTGTTGCGAAGCGAGAAATTCGTTTAGTTGAGTTTTGGCACCTACAAAGTTTGTTCCGTTATCGGAATAAAGCTGAGATACTGGACCACGTCGTGATATAAATCTCTTAAAAGCGTTAAGAAAAGCTTTAGTAGATAAGTCTGAAACCAATTCAATGTGCACTGCTTTCGTCACTAGACATATAAATAGACAAATATAAGCCTTTTGACTTCGCTGTCCACGACGTCGAGATAGAGTTATATTTATAGGGCCGGCGTAATCAACGCCTGTATTAACAAATGCTTTTGATTCGCGTACTCGAAATGATGGAAGATCTGCCATTTTTGGTTGCGGATGAGACGGCGAGTGTTTAAAACAGCGATTACATAAGCGCACTCTATGTCTGACAATATTTCTAGCAGATAAAATCCAGAATCGTTGACGAATAATTGCAATAAGTAAGTCCGGTCCTGCGTGACCTTGTGTTTTATGGTAAAAATCAATGATAATATTTACAATATGATCTCGTTTGGGTAGAATTGCGGGATGACGTGCTTCGTACGGCAAGTCTGCATTTGACAATCTTCCGCCTACTCTTAAAATTCCGGCATCGTCAACGAAGGGATCTAATTTGCGTATTGGATTAGATGTGATTAATTTCTGTTTAATGTTAATAATGTCATCTTTGAAATGAACATTTTGGAGCTGTGAGATTATCATAGTTTCGGCCATATTTAAATCTGATGCGATTATCATATTTGAGCGGGGTATTTTTTTTATGAATTTGAATACATAGACAACTATACGTTATAATTTTAACCATGATGAAACTCTAAGTGCGAGCGTACATAATAATGATGGCTCAGAAACCCGAGTAGCGGTAACAATTAATGTTTTGGAATTAAATTCGGGCAGTTCTGAGCAAGTAGCGGGCGTAAAAGGCTCTATTGGCCAAAGAGATATAGGATCTCGTAACCATGGTGGTCCGCACCACCACTGATTGTGCGATTTTAGCTGTGAAGGCCGTAGGCCTCGCGAAAGACAGTCACTGGGATTGTCAATTCCAGCGACGTGATAAAAATGTTTTGAATTTAGAATATCTTGACATTGAGCAACGCGGTTGCTAACAAAAATGTTCCAGCGGTGCGGAGATGAATGAATCCATGAAAGAGCTATTTTAGAGTCTGAGAATGCAAATATATCATTTATATGATAGCGAGAATTATATGTATTATATACTAATCTTACTAGTTTAGCCATAAGTAAGTTAGCGCATAATTCTAGGCGTGCAAGCGACACGATTTTTACCGGTGCCACCTTGGATTTAGCGCATACGATGTTGGTGGACACCTCATCGGCTGGGTTTGTTACATGAAAATAAATAACACAACCGTAAGCTTTCAAACTGGCATCTGCAAAAGCTACTAAGTTAACTCTGCAATTATTGACTACGTTTAAATGACGTGGTATGCGTAACTCTGTTAAAAGTGGTAACTCTTTCGTAAATAATTTATACATTTGTACAATTTCATTAGGGGGTGTTTCATCCCAACCTATTTGTTGAAGCCAAAGTTCCTTAATAAGTAACTTTGCGTAAAGTATGACAGGTGCAGCTAACCCTAACACGTCCCATAAACGTGCTACGGTGGAAAGTATAGTGCGTTTATTACAAACATTGTTGTTAGCATTGTTAATCTCATATGTAAGTGTATCATCTGTTTGATTCCATTTTAATCCGAGTACTTTCAAGGAATTTTCCTTGTCAAATTCAGTATGTTGTAATAAGCGTAAAGACTCAGGAATTTCAGATAAAGCTAAATTTGAATTACTTGCCCATTTTGTTAGTTCAAAGCCTCCTAATTTAAATAAAGAAATAAGATCGGATGCTAACATCACCGCTTCATTTTCATTGATAACAGATGTGGCTAAATCGTCCATGTAAATTTGAGATTCAGCCACAGAGGCGGCTTGAGGAAATTTTGCGCGTTCGTCGCTTATTAACTGACGTACAGTACGAAGTGCCAGAAACGGACTAGATTTAATACCGAACGCTACACAATTAAATGAGAAAGTGCGGATTTTTTCATCTGTATTGAATCTAAACAGAATTTTTTGATATATGCGGTGATTAGGATTAATTGTTATCTGTAAATACATTTGTTTAATATCAGCAGTTAAAGCAAATTTAAACAATCTGAAATTTAATAATATTGTGAATAGATCATTTTGTAAATTACAACCTGCGTAGAGAATATCATTAAGAGATAATGTAGAATCAGTTTTACAACTAGCGTCCAATACCAAGCGGATTTTGGTAGTGGTCTTATCCTCCCTTATTACAGGGTGGTGCGGAATATAATATCCCTCGCGATTATCATTTCCAGGCGGTATTTCAGATAGATATCCATCTGCGCAATATTGTTTAATAATTTCGTTGTATTTGTTGCGTAATGGCGGGTTGCGATCTAGTTTACGTTCAAGTGACGTGAAGCGATTATATGCGGTTGTGTAAGAATTACCTAATAGTTCAGGCTCTCTACAAAATGGTAAATCTACACGGTATCTACCGGTCTTGTCACGGGTAACAGAATCTTCATATAGTTTTTCACACTGCGATTCATCAGGGCTAATGAATTTATTATTTTGAAATTCTTCCAATTCCCAGAACTTATTTAGCGTATTATCTAATGCGGTATTCGAAATAGAACAGAATGCACGTGATTCTGATTCCATTTCGAGCGAAGTGGGAACATTTCCCATAAGTACATAACCAAATATGGTTTCAATAGCGGGCGGGGCGGTTGCTGAGGCTGGTGACCGACCAGCCAATAATATATGCGGAAATAATTTTGCACCTAAAACTAGGTCGACGTCTCCCGGAATGTTCCAGGTCGAGTCAGCGAGCGGAAGTCTAGAGAGACCTTGAAGTACTGATGGGTCTATAAATACCGTTGGCAGCTTATCAGTTATAGAATCTACCACCAAAGATTGTATATTAAATTTATCTCCAGAAATTCTGGATTCTATATTTAACATAACATAACCGCGAATTGGTCGCGATGTATTGCCTACACCCTTTATAAATGAATTATTGAGCGAGATGATGTCTAAATTAAGCTTTCTACAGCAATCGATTGTTATAATATTATCTTGAGACGCGTTATCTATTAAACATCGTATAAGAACATTTTTGCCTTGTTTATTTTTCGCGTGAATTTGTGCGGTAGATAATAGAACAGTTGAGCGAAGAAGTGGTGTTGTTTTGGTACGAGTGCACAGCGATACTGCATTCGAACTTTCATCAGGGCTTGCTGCGGGAGCTTTGCACTGCGCATGCGCGTTTATTACGTTCGTTGATTGTGCGTTTGACGTTCCTATTGGCGCCTTATTAAAATGTAACAAACTGTGATGACGTTTGTTACAATTGCGGCAAACGTGTTTTGATTTGCAATTATATACGCTATGCATTAAGCTTAAACAATTTACACAGCCCTTATTTATTTTAATATAATCGAATCTATTTGTGACTGGCATATCCTTAAACGTAGTGCACTCATATAACCTTTGATGATCATTTTTCTTACATAACTTGCAGTGAAAATTCATATTACTATTAATTACAAATGAATGCGTATTACGTTTAACGAAGGGTTCTACGCGTGATTGTGCAGATACTGAAGGTGAGGGTATATTATTATTAAAGGCGATACGTGTATTTGTGGTCCTCTCCAATATTTTAACTTGACCTTCAGCAAAAGTGACAAAGTCCTTATAAGAAGGAATTTCCTTATCTCTTACAGACATTTCAAATAATTGTGCGGTTTGAGAATCTACCCTTTTCAGGGCTAAAGATAGAAATATAAAATCTTTGAGATTTTCGATCTTAAGCTGTTCCAATGCTTGTACAGCAGAGGAGAAATTTTCTATAAATTTATTTAAGTTATGGCTGTTATAATTGTAAGATTTTAATTCAAGAATACTGTTTAAATAATAAGTACCTAAAGCTCTTGTATCTTGATACCTTTTAACTAGACCTTCCCATAATGATGCGTAATTGTCACCATTAGGTATGACACCTGCGGTTAACCTTAAAGCGTTATGCGTAAGTTTGCCCATAAGATATTGTATGCGTTGTGAATCTGACAGTTGTACATTATTGTGAATATTTGCTTTGAATGATTCATAAAAGACTGGCCAGTTTTCAATTTTTCCGTCAAATGAAGGCAGTACTATTGGCGGTAATTTAGTTGAACATTTTGCGGGTTGCGCGCAAGTAGCGGTTGAAGTACTAGACTTATTAAGTGTATCATATTTTGCGCGAACTCGTTTTACATATGAATATAATTCGTCAAATGCGGATATAGCTTCAAAATTCGGGATAAATGTTGCATCTGATTTTAAACTTAATTCGTTGACCTCGTCTATTAAACTCATATATTCTGTTCTCAGCTGATCGACAGTTTCAGTCGATGCCAAGAAATTCTCACACGAACGTGTTTCAGCAGTAACAATTGTTTTAGATGATTCGTACAAACGGTTTAATCTGGCAAACATGGCGGACTTTTTACTTTCTAGAAGTTTAATTTTTGCTTCCATGATTTAAATATAATAAAATGCGTAATAAATGGGTGGTGTAAGCGTGGCAATAGCGGTAACAAAGTAATATTCGAAAAGAAATATTCGAATTTCTAGCGGTTTAATTATTATTAATTTAATTAAGATAAATAATAAACGTGATGTATGTGATCTTGAACTATTTAATTGATATATAGTTCGAGCGGTATTCAATTGAATAAAGATAGCGGTTATAATATAACAGAAAATACTGAATTGTTTTAAAGACAATAATTAATGTGCAACAATGGTAAATATATATATAATACTGAGTAAATCCGGCTCGAAGGACCAATGTTACGATAGCTCGATGAACCAACGTATTTAGTTGATTTTTTAGTGGACTGTATTTTGATGTTGAAGGTGGTTTCACTATTTTTACATTCAGTGAGGAAATTGTGAATAAGGAAACGTACTCACTCTGATATTTGTCCCAATTGTTGCACATCGGCGATGATTGTTGTAGCGGTGTTGATAAGCGGTTGGCGGTGATGAGAAGCGGTTAGCGGAGCACACACATATAATATTTTTTCGGAGTCACAACGCGAAAGCACGTGCGATAAACTCACATAAAGCGACAGACATGCGTTCACTACGAAGGTCTTTAAACAACAGGTTGCGGGCGAACTTGTCTCTAACGACAAGTTACAATATTAAATATAATTGTAAAATATAGACAGGTATGTCCATCTGTTATCAGGATTGAAATTGAACAATATTTCAACCACAGAGTACGGGATAATGGAATAATGAGCTTGGAATAAATGCGGTAAAAAGCAGGAAAGAACATTATGTTAAATGGCGAAACCACCAGGACATCATGATATGTATGAATCTATCGACAAAAATATCATATTTCGTGTTTTCAGAGCGCTATCTGTAGTTATATGAAGTTTGAAATGAGTCAAAATTACCACATTCTGAGCAGTTTCAAAGTATCGCAAATCACATAAATCTATCCAATACAACATAATACGCATGGATCCGTCCTCAAATGCACAAAACTCTGCGTTTCCAGCGAGTTTTTGGCGTTTTTTCTGAGTCTCGTTGAGAAAGTTTTGATGCTGTAAATCTGCTCATAATCGAGATTTTGCTCCAGAAATGCGTTATATGGCAGAATCTAGCACCAAATACATCAAAATTCGTGTTTTTAGAGTGCTATTCTCAGTTTTACAATTTTTGGAATAAGTTGAAATCACGCTTTTCCGCGCAGATTTTCACTATCAAAAAGTCCATATTCCCATCCAGGACATCATAATATGTATGAATCCATCGACAAAAACATCATAATCCGTGTTTTCAGAGCGCTATCTGCAGTTATATGAAGTTTGAAATAAGTCAAAATTACCACATTCTGAGCAGTTTCAAAGTATCGCAAATTACATAAATCTATCCAATACAACATAATACGCATGAATCCGTCCTCAGATGCACAAAATTTTGCGTTTCCAGCGAATCATCATGGTTTTTTCTGAATCTCGTTGAGAAATTTCTGATGCTGTAAATCTGCTCAGAATCGAGATTTTGCTTCAGAAATGCCTTATATGGCAGAATCTAGCACCAAATACATCATATTTCGTGTTTTTAGAGTGCTATTCTCAGTTTTACAAATTTTGGAATAAGCTGAAATCACGCTTTTCCGCGCAGATTTTCACAATCAAAAAGTTTATATGCCTATCCAGGACATCATAATATGTATGAATCCATCGACAAAAACATCATATTCTGTGTTTTCAGAGCGCTATCTGCAGTTATATGAAGTTTGAAATAAGTCAAAATTACCGCATTCTGAGCAGTTTCAAAGTATCGCAAATCACATAAATCTATCCAATACAACATAATACGCATGAATCCGTCCTCAAATGCACAAAATTTTGCGTTTCCAGCGAGTTATCATGGTTTTTTCTGAGTCTCGTTGAGAAATTCTTGATGCTGTAAATCTGCTCAGAATCGAGATTCTGCTCCAGAAATGCGTTATATGGCAGAATCTAGCACCAAATACATCATATTTCGTGTTTTTAGAGTGCTATGCTCAGTTTTACAATTCTTGGAATGAGTTGAAATCACGCTTTTCCGCGCAAATTTTCACAAACAAAAAGTTCATATTCCTATCCAGGACATCATGATATGTATGAATCTATCGACAAAAATATCATATTTCGTGTTCTCAGAGCGCTATCTGTAGTTATATGAAGTTTGAAATGAGTCAAAATTACCACATTCTGAGCAGTTTCAAAGTATCGCAAATCACATAAATCTATCCAATACAACATAATACGCATGGATCCGTCCTCAAATGCACAAAACTCTGCGTTTCCAGCGAGTTTTTGGCGTTTTTTCTGAGTCTCGTTGAGAAATTTTTGATGCTGTAAATCTGCTCATAATCGAGATTTTGCTCCAGAAATGCGTTATATGGCAGAATCTAGCACCAAATACATCAAAATTCGTGTTTTTAGAGTGCTATTCTCAGTTTTACAATTTTTGGAATAAGTTGAAATCACGCTTTTCCGCGCAGATTTTCACTATCAAAAAGTCCATATTCCCATCCAGGACATCATAATATGTATGAATCCATCGACAAAAACATCATAATCCGTGTTTTCAGAGCGCTATCTGCAGTTATATGAAGTTTGAAATGAGTCAAAATTACCACATTCTGAGCAGTTTCAAAGTATCGCAAATCACATAAATCTATCCAATACAACATAATACGCATGAATCCGTCCTCAGATGCACTAAATTTTGCGTTTCCAGCGAATCATCATGGTTTTTTCTGAATCTCGTTGAGAAATTTCTGATGCTGTAAATCTGCTCAGAATCGAGATTTTGCTTCAGAAATGCCTTATATGGCAGAATCTAGCACCAAATACATCATATTTCGTGTTTTTAGAGTGCTATTCTCAGTTTTACAAATTTTGGAATAAGCTGAAATCACGCTTTTCCGCGCAGATTTTCACAATCAAAAAGTTCATATTCCTATCCAGGACATCATGATATGTATGAATCCATCGACAAAGACATCACATTCCGTGTTTTAAGAGCGCTATCTGCAGTTATATGAAGTTTGAAATAAGTCAAAATTACCACATTCTGAGCAGTTTCAAAGTATCGCAAATCACATAAATCTATCCAATACAACATAATACGCATGAATCCGTCCTCAAATGCACAGAATTTTGCGTTTCCAGCTAGTTATCATGGTTTTTTCTGAGTCTCGTTGAGTGATTTTTGATGCTGTAAATCTGCTCAGAATCGAGATTTTGCTTCAGAAATGCGTTATATGGCAGAATCTAGCATCAAATACATCATATTTCGTGTTTTTAGAGTGCTACCCTCAGTTTTACAAACTTTGGAATAAGTTGAAATCACGCTTTTCCGCGCAGATTTTCACAATCAAAAAGTTCATATGCCTATCCAGGACATCATAATATGTATGAATCCATCGACAAAAACATCATATTTTGTGTTTACAGAGCGCTATCTGCAGTTATATGAAATTTGAAATAAGTCAAAATTACCACGTTCTGAGCAGTTTCAAAGTATCGCAAATCACATGAATCTATCCAATACAACATAATACGCATAAATTCGTCCTCAAATACACAAAATTTTGCGTTTCCAGCGAGTTATCGGCGTTTTTTTTGAGTCTCATTGAGAAACTGTTGATGCTGTAAATCTGCTCAGAATCAAGATTTTGCTTAAGAAATGCTTTATATGGCAGAATCTAGCACCAAATACATTTTATTTCGTGTTTTTAGAGTGCTATTCTCAGTTTTACAAACTTTGGAATAAGTTGGAATCACACTTTTCCGCGCAGGTTTTCACAATCAAAAAGCCCATATTCCTATCCAGGACATCATGATATGTATGAATCCATCGACAAGAACATCATATTTTGTGTTTACAGAGCGCTATCTGCAGTTATATGAAATTTGAAATAAGTCAAAATTACCACATACTGAGCAGTTTCAAAGTATCGCAAATCACATGAATCTATCCAATACAACATGATACGCATGAATCCGTCTTCAAATGCACAAAATTTCGCGTTTCCAGCGAGTTATCATGGTTTATTCTGAGTCTCGTTGAGAAATTTTTGATGCTGTAAATCTGCTCAGAAGCGAGATTCTGCTTCAGAAATGCGTTATATGGCAGAATCTAGCACCAAATACATCATATTTCGTGTTTCTAGAGTGCTATTCTCAGTTTTACAATTCTTGGAATAAGTAGGAATCACGCTTTTCCGCGCAGATTTTCACAATCAAAAAGTTCATATTCCTATCCAGGACATCATGATATGTATCAATCTATCGACAAAAATATCATATTTCGTGTTTTTAGAGCGCTATCTGCAGTTATATGAAGTTTGAAATGAGTAAAAATTACTACATTCTGAGCAGTTTCAAAGTATCGCAAATCACATAAATCTATCCAATACAACATAATACGCATGAATCCGTCCTCAAATGCACAAAACTCTGCGTTTCTAGCGAGTTATCGGCGTTTTTTCGGAGTCTCGTTGAGGAATTTTTGATGCTGTAAATCTGCTCATAATCGAGATTTTGCTCCAGAAATGCGTTATATGGCAGAATCTAGCACCAAATACATCATAATTCGTGTTTTTAGAGTGCTATTCTAAGTTTTTCAATTTTTGGAATAAGTCGAAATCACGCTTTTCCGCGCGGATTTTCCCAATGAAAAAGTTCATATTCCGATCTAGGACATCATGATATGTATGAATCTATCAACAAAAACATCATATTCCGTGTTCTCAGAGCGCTATCTGCAGTTATATGAAGTTTGAAATAAGTCAAAATCACCACATTCTGAGCAGTTTCAAAGTATCGCAAATCACATAAATCTATCCAATACAACAAAATACGCATGAATTCGTCCTCAAAATTTTGCGTTTCCAGCGAGTCATCATGGTTTTTTCTGAATCTCGTTGAGAAATTTCTGATGCTGTAAATCTGCTCAGAATCGAGATTTTGCTTCAGAAATGCGTTATATGGCAGAATCTAGCACCAAATACATCATATTTCGTGTTTTTAGAGTGCTATTCACAGTTTTACAAACTCTGGAATAAGCTGAAATCACGCTTTTCCGCGCAGACTTTCCCAATCAAAAAGTTCAAATTCCGATCCAAGACATCATGATATGTATGAATCCATCGACAAAAACATCATATTTCGTGTTTCCAGAGCGCTATCTGCAGTTATATGAAGTTTGAAATCACCACATTCTGAGCAGTTTAAAAGTATCGCAAATTACATAAATCTATCCAATACAACATAATACGCATGAATCTGTCCTCAAATGCACAAAATTTTGCGTTTCCAGGGAGTTATCGGCGTTTTTTCTGAGTCTCGTTGAGAAATTTTTGATGCTGTAAATCTGCTCAGAATCGAGATTTTGCTTCAAAAATGCGTTACTTGGCACAATCTAGCACCAAATACATCATAATTCGTGTTTTTAGAGTGCTATTCACAGTTTTACAAACTTTGGAATAAGTTAAAATCACGCTTTTCCGCGCAGATTTTCACAATCAAAAAGTTCATATTCCTATCCAGGACATCATAATATGTATGAATCCATCGACAAAAACGTCATATTCAGTGTTTACAGAGCGCTATCTGCAGTCATATGAAATTTGAAATAAGTCAAAATTACCACATTCTGAGCAGTTTCAAAGTATCGCAAATCATATAAATCTATCCAATACAACATAATACGCATGAATCCGTCCTCAAATGCACATAGTTTTGCGTTTTCAGCGAGTTATCGGCGTTTTCTCTGAGTCTCATTGAGAAATTGTTGATGCTGTTAAGCTGCTCAGAATCGAGATTTTGCTTAAGAAATGCGTTATATGGCAGAATCTAGCACCAAATACCTCATATATCGTGTTTTTAAAGTGCTATTCTTAGTTTTACAAGCTTTGGAATAAGTTGGAATCACGCTATTCCGCACAAATTCTCACAATCAAAAAGTTCATATTCCTATCCAGGACATCATGATATGTATGAATCCATCGACAAAAACATCATATTCCGTGTTTTCAGAGCGCTATCTGCAGTTATATGAAGTTTGAAATAAGTCAAAATTACCACATTCTGAGCAGTTACAAAGTATCGCAAATCACATAAATCTATCCAATACAACATAAAACGCATGAATCCGTCCTCAAATGCACAAAATTTTGCGTTCCCAGCGAGTTATCGGCGTTTTTTCTGAGTCTCGTTGAGTAATTTCTGGTTCTGTAAATCCGCACAGATTTGAGATTTTGCTTTAGAAATGCGTTATATGGCAGAATCTAGCATCAAATACATCATATTTCGTGTTTTTAGAGTGCTATTCTCAGCTTAACAAACTTTGGAATAAGTTGAAATCACGCTTTTCCGCGCAGATTTTCCCAATCGAAAAGTTCTAGTTCCGATCCAGGACATCATGATATGTATGAATCCATCGACAGAAACATCATATTTCGTGTTTTCAGAGCGCTATCTGCAGTTATATAAAGTTTGAAATAAGTCAAAATTACCACATTCTATGCAGTTTCAAAGTATCGCAAATCACATAAATCTATCCAATACAACATAATACGCTTTAATCTGTCCTCAAATGCACAAAATTTTGCGTTTCCAGCAAGTTATCAGCGTTTTTTCTGAGTCTTGTTGAGGAATTTTTGATGCTGTAATTCTTCTCAGAATCGAGATTTTGCTTCAGAAATGCGTTATATGGCTGAATCTAGCACCAAATACATCATATTTCGTGTTTTTAGAGTGCTATTCTCAGTTTCACAATTTTTGGAATAAGTTGAAATCACGCTTTTTTGCGCAGATTTTCACAATCAAAAAGTTCATATTCTCATCCAGGACATCATATTATGTATGTCATCATCGACAAAACATCATATTTCTTGTTTACAGAGCGCTATCTGCAGTTATATGAAATTTGAAATAAGTCAATATTACCACATTCTGAGCAGTTTCAAAGTATCGCAAATCACATAGATCTATCCAATACAACATAATACGCATGAATCCGTCCTTAAATGCACATAGTTTTGCGTTTCCAGCGAGTTATCGGCGTTTTTTCTGAGTCTCATTGAGAAATTGTTGATGCTGTAAATCTGCTCAGAATCGAGATTCTGCTTAAGAAATACGTTATATGGCAGAATCTAGCACCAAATACCTTATATATCGTGTTTTTAGAGTGCTATTCTCAGTTTTACAAATTTTGGAATAAGTTGGAATCACGCTATTCCGCGCGGATTTTCACAATCAAGAAGTTCATATTCCAATCCAGGACATCATGATATGTATGAATCCATCGACAAAAACATCATGTTCCGTGTATTCAGAGCGCTATCTGCAGTTATATGAAGTTTGAAATAAGTCAAAATTACCACATTCTGAGCAGTTTCAAAGTATCGCAAATCACATAAATCTATCCAATACAACATAATACGCATGAATCCGTCCTCAAATGCACAAAATTTTGCGTTTCCAGCGAGTTATCGGCGTATCCCCGCGTTGAAAATACTCAGTATTTTGAAAACACTAAAGTTTAAATTATAATTAAAATTAGACTTATAAATACCAACCCTCTAATTAATTGATTAAGCGAGAAAAAAAAAGAAAAAAAAAAATATATATATCAACTAGACAGCTCTAGTTGCATTACTGCAGCGGCAATGGACAAAGTTTTACTACCGGGCGTTTAAATTTTGTTGTAGGTGTTCTTATTAGAGCAACTCTAACCGTACCATCCTTGCCTGGATAAACTTGCTCTATGACACCCAGCGGCCAGCGGAGCGGGGGTACATTATCCTGATTTATCAATACTACAGTACCGATTGTTACTGGATTGTCAGGCTTACACCACTTTTGTCTTATTTGAAGTGTATGTAAATATTCCTGTCGCCATCTTTGCCAATATGATTGAACTAAACTATCTAGTAATTGTTTGCGGCTCACAAGATTAGTATTTTCTTGTGAGATCTCATGAGCGGGTAAATATTGTATAGGCGTGCTCACGAGAAAGTGAGCGGGGGTAAGAACCTCTGGATGAGGATCAGCGGTTAATAAGCAAAGCGGACGCGAATTTAAAAGCGCTTCTATTTGCGTTAAAATAGTCATAAGCTCCTCAAATGTGAGCAGTTGTGAGCCTATAATGCGGTATAAATGAGTTTTAAAACTCTTTATGTTTGACTCCCATAACCCTCCAAAATGGGGAGCACGGGGGGGAATCATTTTCCATTCGATTCGACGATTGGCTAAATTTTCACCAAGTGCGGTATTATATTGTTGCGAAGCGAGAAATTCGTTTAGTTGAGTTTTGGCACCTACAAAGTTTGTTCCGTTATCGGAATAAAGCTGAGATACTGGACCACGTCGTGATATAAATCTCTTAAAAGCGTTAAGAAAAGCTTTAGTAGATAAGTCTGAAACCAATTCAATGTGCACTGCTTTCGTCACTAGACATATAAATAGACAAATATAAGCCTTTTGACTTCGCTGTCCACGACGTCGAGATAGAGTTATATTTATAGGGCCGGCGTAATCAACGCCTGTATTAACAAATGCTTTTGATTCGCGTACTCGAAATGATGGAAGATCTGCCATTTTTGGTTGCGGATGAGACGGCGAGTGTTTAAAACAGCGATTACATAAGCGCACTCTATGTGTGACAATATTTCTAGCAGATAAAATCCAGAATCGTTGACGAATAATTGCAATAAGTAAGTCCGGTCCTGCGTGACCTTGTGTTTTATGGTAAAAATCAATGATAATATTTACAATATGATCTCGTTTGGGTAGAATTGCGGGATGACGTGCTTCGTACGGCAAGTCTGCATTTGACAATCTTCCGCCTACTCTTAAAATTCCGGCATCGTCAACGAAGGGATCTAATTTGCGTATTGGATTAGATGTGATTAATTTCTGTTTAATGTTAATAATGTCATCTTTGAAATGAACATTTTGGAGCTGTGAGATTATCATAGTTTCGGCCATATTTAAATCTGATGCGATTATCATATTTGAGCGGGGTATTTTTTTTATGAATTTGAATACATAGACAACTATACGTTATAATTTTAACCATGATGAAACTCTAAGTGCGAGCGTACATAATAATGATGGCTCAGAAACCCGAGTAGCGGTAACAATTAATGTTTTGGAATTAAATTCGGGCAGTTCTGAGCAAGTAGCGGGCGTAAAAGGCTCTATTGGCCAAAGAGATATAGGATCTCGTAACCATGGTGGTCCGCACCACCACTGATTGTGCGATTTTAGCTGTGAAGGCCGTAGGCCTCGCGAAAGACAGTCACTGGGATTGTCAATTCCAGCGACGTGATAAAAATGTTTTGAATTTAGAATATCTTGACATTGAGCAACGCGGTTGCTAACAAAAATGTTCCAGCGGTGCGGAGATGGATGAATCCATGAAAGAGCTATTTTAGAGTCTGAGAATGCAAATATATCATTTATATGATAGCGAGAATTATATGTATTATATACTAATCTTACTAGTTTAGCCATAAGTAAGTTAGCGCATAATTCTAGGCGTGCAAGCGACACGATTTTTACCGGTGCCACCTTGGATTTAGCGCATACGATGTTGGTGGACACCTCATCGGCTGGGTTTGTTACATGAAAATAAATAACACAACCGTAAGCTTTCAAACTGGCATCTGCAAAAGCTACTAAGTTAACTCTGCAATTATTGACTACGTTTAAATGACGTGGTATGCGTAACTCTGTTAAAAGTGGTAACTCTTTCGTAAATAATTTATACATTTGTACAATTTCATTAGGGGGTGTTTCATCCCAACCTATTTGTTGAAGCCAAAGTTCCTTAATAAGTAACTTTGCGTAAAGTATGACAGGTGCAGCTAACCCTAACACGTCCCATAAACGTGCTACGGTGGAAAGTATAGTGCGTTTATTACAAACATTGTTGTTAGCATTGTTAATCTCATATGTAAGTGTATCATCTGTTTGATTCCATTTTAATCCGAGTACTTTCAAGGAATTTTCCTTGTCAAATTCAGTATGTTGTAATAAGCGTAAAGACTCAGGAATTTCAGATAAAGCTAAATTTGAATTACTTGCCCATTTTGTTAGTTCAAAGCCTCCTAATTTAAATAAAGAAATAAGATCGGATGCTAACATCACCGCTTCATTTTCATTGATAACAGATGTGGCTAAATCGTCCATGTAAATTTGAGATTCAGCCACAGAGGCGGCTTGAGGAAATTTTGCGCGTTCGTCGCTTATTAACTGACGTACAGTACGAAGTGCCAGAAACGGACTAGATTTAATACCGAACGCTACACAATTAAATGAGAAAGTGCGGATTTTTTCATCTGTATTGAATCTAAACAGAATTTTTTGATATATGCGGTGATTAGGATTAATTGTTATCTGTAAATACATTTGTTTAATATCAGCAGTTAAAGCAAATTTAAACAATCTGAAATTTAATAATATTGTGAATAGATCATTTTGTAAATTACAACCTGCGTAGAGAATATCATTAAGAGATAATGTAGAATCAGTTTTACAACTAGCGTCCAATACCAAGCGGATTTTGGTAGTGGTCTTATCCTCCCTTATTACAGGGTGGTGCGGAATATAATATCCCTCGCGATTATCATTTCCAGGCGGTATTTCAGATAGATATCCATCTGCGCAGTATTGTTTAATAATTTCGTTGTATTTGTTGCGTAATGGCGGGTTGCGATCTAGTTTACGTTCAAGTGACGTGAAGCGATTATATGCGGTTGTGTAAGAATTACCTAATAGTTCAGGCTCTCTACAAAATGGTAAATCTACACGGTATCTACCGGTCTTGTCACGGGTAACAGAATCTTCATATAGTTTTTCACACTGCGATTCATCAGGGCTAATGAATTTATTATTTTGAAATTCTTCCAATTCCCAGAACTTATTTAGCGTATTATCTAATGCGGTATTCGAAATAGAACAGAATGCACGTGATTCTGATTCCATTTCGAGCGAAGTGGGAACATTTCCCATAAGTACATAACCAAATATGGTTTCAATAGCGGGCGGGGCGGTTGCTGAGGCTGGTGACCGACCAGCCAATAATATATGCGGAAATAATTTTGCACCTAAAACTAGGTCGACGTCTCCCGGAATGTTCCAGGTCGAGTCAGCGAGCGGAAGTCTAGAGAGACCTTGAAGTACTGATGGGTCTATAAATACCGTTGGCAGCTTATCAGTTATAGAATCTACCACCAAAGATTGTATATTAAATTTATCTCCAGAAATTCTGGATTCTATATTTAACATAACATAACCGCGAATTGGTCGCGATGTATTGCCTACACCCTTTATAAATGAATTATTGAGCGAGATGATGTCTAAATTAAGCTTTCTACAGCAATCGATTGTTATAATATTATCTTGAGACGCGTTATCTATTGAACATCGTATAAGAACATTTTTGCCTTGTTTATTTTTCGCGTGAATTTGTGCGGTAGATAATAGAACAGTTGAGCGAAGAAGTGGTGTTGTTTTGGTACGAGTGCACAGCGATACTGCATTCGAACTTTCATCAGGGCTTGCTGCGGGAGCTTTGCACTGCGCATGCGCGTTTATTACGTTCGTTGATTGTGCGTTTGACGTTCCTATTGGCGCCTTATTAAAATGTAACAAACTGTGATGACGTTTGTTACAATTGCGGCAAACGTGTTTTGATTTGCAATTATATACGCTATGCATTAAGCTTAAACAATTTACACAGCCCTTATTTATTTTAATATAATCGAATCTATTTGTGACTGGCATATCCTTAAACGTAGTGCACTCATATAACCTTTGATGATCATTTTTCTTACATAACTTGCAGTGAAAATTCATATTACTATTAATTACAAATGAATGCGTATTACGTTTAACGAAGGGTTCTACGCGTGATTGTGCAGATACTGAAGGTGAGGGTATATTATTATTAAAGGCGATACGTGTATTTGTGGTCCTCTCCAATATTTTAACTTGACCTTCAGCAAAAGTGACAAAGTCCTTATAAGAAGGAATTTCCTTATCTCTTACAGACATTTCAAATAATTGTGCGGTTTGAGAATCTACCCTTTTCAGGGCTAAAGATAGAAATATAAAATCTTTGAGATTTTCGATCTTAAGCTGTTCCAATGCTTGTACAGCAGAGGAGAAATTTTCTATAAATTTATTTAAGTTATGGCTGTTATAATTGTAAGATTTTAATTCAAGAATACTGTTTAAATAATAAGTACCTAAAGCTCTTGTATCTTGATACCTTTTAACTAGACCTTCCCATAATGATGCGTAATTGTCACCATTAGGTATGACACCTGCGGTTAACTTTAAAGCGTTATGCGTAAGTTTGCCCATAAGATATTGTATGCGTTGTGAATCTGACAGTTGTACATTATTGTGAATATTTGCTTTGAATGATTCATAAAAGACTGGCCAGTTTTCAATTTTTCCGTCAAATGAAGGCAGTACTATTGGCGGTAATTTAGTTGAACATTTTGCGGGTTGCGCGCAAGTAGCGGTTGAAGTACTAGACTTATTAAGTGTATCATATTTTGCGCGAACTCGTTTTACATATGAATATAATTCGTCAAATGCGGATATAGCTTCAAAATTCGGGATAAATGTTGCATCTGATTTTAAACTTAATTCGTTGACCTCGTCTATTAAACTCATATATTCTGTTCTCAGCTGATCGACAGTTTCAGTCGATGCCAAGAAATTCTCACACGAACGTGTTTCAGCAGTAACAATTGTTTTAGATGATTCGTACAAACGGTTTAATCTGGCAAACATGGCGGACTTTTTACTTTCTAGAAGTTTAATTTTTGCTTCCATGATTTAAATATAATAAAATGCGTAATAAATGGGTGGTGTAAGCGTGGCAATAGCGGTAACAAAGTAATATTCGAAAAGAAATATTCGAATTTCTAGCGGTTTAATTATTATTAATTTAATTAAGATAAATAATAAACGTGATGTATGTGATCTTGAACTATTTAATTGATATATAGTTCGAGCGGTATTCAATTGAATAAAGATAGCGGTTATAATATAACAGAAAATACTGAATTGTTTTAAAGACAATAATTAATGTGCAACAATGGTAAATATATATATAATACTGAGTAAATCCGGCTCGAAGGACCAATGTTACGATAGCTCGATGAACCAACGTATTTAGTTGATTTTTTAGTGGACTGTATTTTGATGTTGAAGGTGGTTTCACTATTTTTACATTCAGTGAGGAAATTGTGAATAAGGAAACGTACTCACTCTGATATTTGTCCCAATTGTTGCACATCGGCGATGATTGTTGTAGCGGTGTTGATAAGCGGTTGGCGGTGATGAGAAGCGGTTAGCGGAGCACACACATATAATATTTTTTCGGAGTCACAACGCGAAAGCACGTGCGATAAACTCACATAAAGCGACAGACATGCGTTCACTACGAAGGTCTTTAAACAACAGGTTGCGGGCGAACTTGTCTCTAACGACAAGTTACAATATTAAATATAATTGTAAAATATAGACAGGTATGTCCATCTGTTATCAGGATTGAAATTGAACAATATTTCAACCACAGAGTACGGGATAATGGAATAATGAGCTTGGAATAAATGCGGTAAAAAGCAGGAAAGGACATTATGTTAAATGGCGAAACCACCAGGACATCATGATATGTATGAATCTATCGACAAAAATATCATATTTCGTGTTTTCAGAGCGCTATCTGTAGTTATATGAAGTTTGAAATGAGTCAAAATTACCACATTCTGAGCAGTTTCAAAGTATCGCAAATCACATAAATCTATCCAATACAACATAATACGCATGGATCCGTCCTCAAATGCACAAAACTCTGCGTTTCCAGCGAGTTTTTGGCGTTTTTTCTGAGTCTCGTTGAGAAAGTTTTGATGCTGTAAATCTGCTCATAATCGAGATTTTGCTCCAGAAATGCGTTATATGGCAGAATCTAGCACCAAATACATCAAAATTCGTGTTTTTAGAGTGCTATTCTCAGTTTTACAATTTTTGGAATAAGTTGAAATCACGCTTTTCCGCGCAGATTTTCACTATCAAAAAGTCCATATTCCCATCCAGGACATCATAATATGTATGAATCCATCGACAAAAACATCATAATCCGTGTTTTCAGAGCGCTATCTGCAGTTATATGAAGTTTGAAATAAGTCAAAATTACCACATTCTGAGCAGTTTCAAAGTATCGCAAATTACATAAATCTATCCAATACAACATAATACGCATGAATCCGTCCTCAGATGCACAAAATTTTGCGTTTCCAGCGAATCATCATGGTTTTTTCTGAATCTCGTTGAGAAATTTCTGATGCTGTAAATCTGCTCAGAATCAAGATTTTGCTTCAGAAATGCCTTATATGGCAGAATCTAGCACCAAATACATCATATTTCGTGTTTTTAGAGTGCTATTCTCAGTTTTACAAATTTTGGAATAAGCTGAAATCACGCTTTTCCGCGCAGATTTTCACAATCAAAAAGTTCATATGCCTATCCAGGACATCATAATATGTATGAATCCATCGACAAAAACATCATATTCTGTGTTTTCAGAGCGCTATCTGCAGTTATATGAAGTTTGAAATAAGTCAAAATTACCGCATTCTGAGCAGTTTCAAAGTATCGCAAATCACATAAATCTATCCAATACAACATAATACGCATGAATCCGTCCTCAAATGCACAAAATTTTGCGTTTCCAGCGAGTTATCATGGTTTTTTCTGAGTCTCGTTGAGAAATTCTTGATGCTGTAAATCTGCTCAGAATCGAGATTCTGCTCCAGAAATGCGTTATATGGCAGAATCTAGCACCAAATACATCATATTTCGTGTTTTTAGAGTGCTATGCTCAGTTTTACAATTCTTGGAATGAGTTGAAATCACGCTTTTCCGCGCAAATTTTCACAAACAAAAAGTTCATATTCCTATCCAGGACATCATGATATGTATGAATCTATCGACAAAAATATCATATTTCGTGTTCTCAGAGCGCTATCTGTAGTTATATGAAGTTTGAAATGAGTCAAAATTACCACATTCTGAGCAGTTTCAAAGTATCGCAAATCACATAAATCTATCCAATACAACATAATACGCATGGATCCGTCCTCAAATGCACAAAACTCTGCGTTTCCAGCGAGTTTTTGGCGTTTTTTCTGAGTCTCGTTGAGAAATTTTTGATGCTGTAAATCTGCTCATAATCGAGATTTTGCTCCAGAAATGCGTTATATGGCAGAATCTAGCACCAAATACATCAAAATTCGTGTTTTTAGAGTGCTATTCTCAGTTTTACAATTTTTGGAATAAGTTGAAATCACGCTTTTCCGCGCAGATTTTCACTATCAAAAAGTCCATATTCCCATCCAGGACATCATAATATGTATGAATCCATCGACAAAAACATCATAATCCGTGTTTTCAGAGCGCTATCTGCAGTTATATGAAGTTTGAAATGAGTCAAAATTACCACATTCTGAGCAGTTTCAAAGTATCGCAAATCACATAAATCTATCCAATACAACATAATACGCATGAATCCGTCCTCAGATGCACTAAATTTTGCGTTTCCAGCGAATCATCATGGTTTTTTCTGAATCTCGTTGAGAAATTTCTGATGCTGTAAATCTGCTCAGAATCGAGATTTTGCTTCAGAAATGCCTTATATGGCAGAATCTAGCACCAAATACATCATATTTCGTGTTTTTAGAGTGCTATTCTCAGTTTTACAAATTTTGGAATAAGCTGAAATCACGCTTTTCCGCGCAGATTTTCACAATCAAAAAGTTCATATTCCTATCCAGGACATCATGATATGTATGAATCCATCGACAAAGACATCACATTCCGTGTTTTAAGAGCGCTATCTGCAGTTATATGAAGTTTGAAATAAGTCAAAATTACCACATTCTGAGCAGTTTCAAAGTATCGCAAATCACATAAGTCTATCCAATACAACATAATACGCATGAATCCGTCCTCAAATGCACAGAATTTTGCGTTTCCAGCTAGTTATCATGGTTTTTTCTGAGTCTCGTTGAGTGATTTTTGATGCTGTAAATCTGCTCAGAATCGAGATTTTGCTTCAGAAATGCGTTATATGGCAGAATCTAGCATCAAATACATCATATTTCGTGTTTTTAGAGTGCTACCCTCAGTTTTACAAACTTTGGAATAAGTTGAAATCACGCTTTTCCGCGCAGATTTTCACAATCAAAAAGTTCATATGCCTATCCAGGACATCAAAATATGTATGAATCCATCGACAAAAACATCATATTTTGTGTTTACAGAGCGCTATCTGCAGTTATATGAAATTTGAAATAAGTCAAAATTACCACGTTCTGAGCAGTTTCAAAGTATCGCAAATCACATGAATCTATCCAATACAACATAATACGCATAAATTCGTCCTCAAATACACAAAATTTTGCGTTTCCAGCGAGTTATCGGCGTTTTTTTTGAGTCTCATTGAGAAACTGTTGATGCTGTAAATCTGCTCAGAATCAAGATTTTGCTTAAGAAATGCTTTATATGGCAGAATCTAGCACCAAATACATTTTATTTCGTGTTTTTTAGAGTGCTATTCTCAGTTTTACAAACTTTGGAATAAGTTGGAATCACACTTTCCGCGCAGGTTTTCACAATCAAAAAGCCCATATTCCTATCCAGGACATCATGATATGTATGAATCCATCGACAAGAACATCATATTTTGTGTTTACAGAGCGCTATCTGCAGTTATATGAAATTTGAAATAAGTCAAAATTACCACATACTGAGCAGTTTCAAAGTATCGCAAATCACATGAATCTATCCAATACAACATGATACGCATGAATCCGTCCTCAAATGCACAAAATTTCGCGTTCCAGCGAGTTATCATGGTTTATTCTGAGTCTCGTTGAGAAATTTTTGATGCTGTAAATCTGCTCAGAAGCGAGATTCTGCTTCAGGAAATGCGTTATATGGCAGAATCTAGCACCAAATACATCATATTTCGTGTTTTCTAGAGTGCTATTCTCAGTTTTACAATTCTTGGAATAAGTAGGAATCACGCTTTTCCGCGCAGATTTTCACAATCAAAAAGTTCATATTCCTATCCAGGACATCATGATATGTATCAATCTATCGACAAAAATATCATATTTCGTGTTTTTAGAGCGCTATCTGCAGTTATATGAAGTTTGAAATGAGTCAAAATTACTACATTCTGAGCAGTTTCAAAGTATCGCAAATCACATAAATCTATCCAATACAACATAATACGCATGAATCCGTCCTTAAATGCACAAAACTCTGCGTTTCTAGCGAGTTATCGGCGTTTTTTCGGAGTCTCGTTGAGGAATTTTTGATGCTGTAAATCTGCTCATAATCGAGATTTTGCTCCAGAAATGCGTTATATGGCAGAATCTAGCACCAAATACATCATAATTCGTGTTTTTAGAGTGCTATTCTAAGTTTTACAATTTTTGGAATAAGTCGAAATCACGCTTTTCCGCGCGGATTTTCCCAATGAAAAAGTTCATATTCCGATCTAGGACATCATGATATGTATGAATCTATCAACAAAAACATCATATTCCGTGTTCTCAGAGCGCTATCTGCAGTTATATGAAGGTTTGAAATAAGTCAAAATCACCACATTCTGAGCAGTTTCAAAGTATCGCAAATCACATAAATCTATCCAATACAACAAAATACGCATGAATTCGTCCTCAAAATTTTGCGTTTCCAGCGAGTCATCATGGTTTTTTCTGAATCTCGTTGAGAAATTTCTGATGCTGTAAATCTGCTCAGAATCGAGATTTTGCTTCAGAAATGCGTTATATGGCAGAATCTAGCACCAAATACATCATATTTCGTGTTTTTAGAGTGCTATTCACAGTTTTACAAACTCTGGAATAAGCTGAAATCACGCTTTTCCGCGCAGACTTTCCCAATCAAAAAGTTCAAATTCCGATCCAAGACATCATGATATGTATGAATCCATCGACAAAAACATCATATTTCGTGTTTCCAGAGCGCTATCTGCAGTTATATGAAGTTTGAAATCACCACATTCTGAGCAGTTTAAAAGTATCGCAAATTACATAAATCTATCCAATACAACATAATACGCATGAATCTGTCCTCAAATGCACAAAATTTTGCGTTTCCAGGGAGTTATCGGCGTTTTTTCTGAGTCTCGTTGAGAAATTTTTGATGCTGTAAATCTGCTCAGAATCGAGATTTTGCTTCAAAAATGCGTTACTTGGCACAATCTAGCACCAAATACATCATAATTCGTGTTTTTAGAGTGCTATTCACAGTTTTACAAACTTTGGAATAAGTTAAAATCACGCTTTTCCGCGCAGATTTTCACAATCAAAAAGTTCATATTCCTATCCAGGACATCATAATATGTATGAATCCATCGACAAAAACGTCATATTCAGTGTTTACAGAGCGCTATCTGCAGTCATATGAAATTTGAAATAAGTCAAAATTACCACATTCTGAGCAGTTTCAAAGTATCGCAAATCATATAAATCTATCCAATACAACATAATACGCATGAATCCGTCCTCAAATGCACATAGTTTTGCGTTTTCAGCGAGTTATCGGCGTTTTCTCTGAGTCTCATTGAGAAATTGTTGATGCTGTTAAGCTGCTCAGAATCGAGATTTTGCTTAAGAAATGCGTTATATGGCAGAATCTAGCACCAAATACCTCATATATCGTGTTTTTAAAGTGCTATTCTTAGTTTTACAAGCTTTGGAATAAGTTGGAATCACGCTATTCCGCACAAATTCTCACAATCAAAAAGTTCATATTCCTATCCAGGACATCATGATATGTATGAATCCATCGACAAAAACATCATATTCCGTGTTTTCAGAGCGCTATCTGCAGTTATATGAAGTTTGAAATAAGTCAAAATTACCACATTCTGAGCAGTTACAAAGTATCGCAAATCACATAAATCTATCCAATACAACATAAAACGCATGAATCCGTCCTCAAATGCACAAAATTTTGCGTTCCCAGCGAGTTATCGGCGTTTTTTCTGAGTCTCGTTGAGTAATTTCTGGTTCTGTAAATCCGCACAGATTTGAGATTTTGCTTTAGAAATGCGTTATATGGCAGAATCTAGCATCAAATACATCATATTTCGTGTTTTTAGAGTGCTATTCTCAGCTTAACAAACTTTGGAATAAGTTGAAATCACGCTTTTCCGCGCAGATTTTCCCAATCGAAAAGTTCTAGTTCCGATCCAGGACATCATGATATGTATGAATCCATCGACAGAAACATCATATTTCGTGTTTTCAGAGCGCTATCTGCAGTTATATAAAGTTTGAAATAAGTCAAAATTACCACATTCTATGCAGTTTCAAAGTATCGCAAATCACATAAATCTATCCAATACAACATAATACGCTTTAATCTGTCCTCAAATGCACAAAATTTTGCGTTTCCAGCAAGTTATCAGCGTTTTTTCTGAGTCTTGTTGAGGAATTTTTGATGCTGTAATTCTTCTCAGAATCGAGATTTTGCTTCAGAAATGCGTTATATGGCAGAATCTAGCACCAAATACATCATATTTCGTGTTTTTAGAGTGCTATTCTCAGTTTCACAATTTTTGGAATAAGTTGAAATCACGCTTTTTTGCGCAGATTTTCACAATCAAAAAGTTCATATTCTCATCCAGGACATCATATTATGTATGTCATCATCGACAAAACATCATATTTCTTGTTTACAGAGCGCTATCTGCAGTTATATGAAATTTGAAATAAGTCAATATTACCACATTCTGAGCAGTTTCAAAGTATCGCAAATCACATAGATCTATCCAATACAACATAATACGCATGAATCCGTCCTTAAATGCACATAGTTTTGCGTTTCCAGCGAGTTATCGGCGTTTTTTCTGAGTCTCATTGAGAAATTGTTGATGCTGTTAATCTGCTCAGAATCGAGATTCTGCTTAAGAAATACGTTATATGGCAGAATCTAGCACCAAATACCTTATATATCGTGTTTTTAGAGTGCTATTCTCAGTTTTACAAATTTTGGAATAAGTTGGAATCACGCTATTCCGCGCGGATTTTCACAATCAAGAAGTTCATATTCCAATCCAGGACATCATGATATGTATGAATCCATCGACAAAAACATCATGTTCCGTGTATTCAGAGCGCTATCTGCAGTTATATGAAGTTTGAAATAAGTCAAAATTACCACATTCTGAGCAGTTTCAAAGTATCGCAAATCACATAAATCTATCCAATACAACATAATACGCATGAATCCGTCCTCAAATGCACAAAATTTTGCGTTTCCAGCGAGTTATCGGCGTTTTTTCTAAGTCTTGTTGAGAAATTTTTGATGCTGTAACTCTGCTCAGAATCAAGATTTTGCTTCAGAAATGCGTTATATGGCAGAATATAGCACCGAATACATCATATTTTGTGTTTTTAAAGTGCTATTCTCAGTTTTACAATTTTTGGAATAGGTTGAAATATCGCTTTTCCGCGCAGATTTTCACGATCGAATAGTTCATATTCCTATCCAAGACATCATGATATGTATGAATCCATCGACAAAAACATCATATTTCGTGTTTTCAGAGCGCTATCTGCAGTTATATGAAGTTTGAAATAAGTCAAAATTACCACATTCTGAGCAGTTTCAAAGTATCGCAAATCACTTAAATCTATCCAATACAACATAAATACGCATGAGTCTGTCCTCAAATGCACAAAATTTTGCGTTTCCAGCGAGTTATCGGCGTTTTTTCCGAGTCTCGTTGAGAAATTTTTGGTGCTGTAAATCTGCTCAGAATCAAGATTTTGCTTCAGAAATGCGTTATATGGCAAAATCTAGCACCAAATACATCATATTCCGTGTTTTTAGAGTGCTATTCTCAGTTTTACAATATTTGGAATAAGTTGGAATCACGCTTTTCCGCGCAGATTTTCACAATCAAAAAGTTTATATCCCTATCCAGGACATCATGATATGTATTATTCCATCGACGAAAACATCATATTTTGTGTTTTCAGAGCGCTATCTGCAGTTATATGAAGTTTGAAATAAGTCAAAATTACCACATTCCAAACAGTTTCAAAGTATCGCAAATCACATAAATCTATCCAATACAATATAATACGCATGGATCCGTCCTCAAATGCACAAAATTCTGCGTTTAAAGGGAGTTATCGGCGTTTTTTCTTAGTCTCGTTGAGAAATTTTTGATGCTGTAAATCTGCTCAGAATCGAGATTTTGCTTCAGAAATGCGTTATATGGCAGAATCTAGAACCAAATACATCATATTCGGTGTTTTTAGAGTGCTATCTCAGTTTTACAATTTTTGGAATGAGTTGAAATCACGCATTTCCGCGCTGATTTTCACAATCAAAAAGTTCATAATTCCTATCCAGGACATCATGATATGTATGAATCCATCGACAAAAATATCATATTCTGTGTTTTCAGAGCGCTATCTGAAGTTATATGAAGTTTGAAATAAGTCAAAATCACCACATTCTAAGCAGTTTCAAAGTATCGCAAATCACATAAATCTATCCAATACAACATAATACGCATGAATCCTCCTCAAATGCACAAAATTTTGCGTTTCCAGCGAATTATCGGCGTTTTTTCTGAGTCTTGTTGAAAAACTTTTGATGCTTTAAGTCTGCTCAGAATCAAGATTTTGCTCCAGAAATGCGTTATATGGCAGAATCTAGCACCAAATACATCATATTCCGTGTTTTTAAAGTTTTTTTTCTCAGTTTTACAAGCTTTGGAATAAGTTGAAATCACGCTTTTCCGCGCAGATTTGCACAATCAAAAAGTTCATATTCCCATCCAGGTTATCATCATATGTATGAATTCATCGACAAAAACATCATATTTCGTGTTTTCAGAGCGCTATCTGCAGTTATATGAATTTTGAAATAAGTCAAAATTACCACATTCTGAGCAGTTTCAAAGTATCGCAAATCACATAAATCTTTCCAATACAACAGAATACGCATGAATCCGTCCTCAAATGCACAAAATTTTGCGTTTCCAGCGAGTTATCGGCGTTTTTTCTGAGTCTCGTTGAGAAATTTTTGGTGCTGTAAATCTGCTCAGAATCAAGATTTTGCTTTAGAAATGCGTTATATGGCAGAATCTTGCACCAAATACATCATATTTAGTGTTTTTAGAGTGCTATTCTCAGTTTTACAAACTTTGGAATAAGGTGAAATCACGCTTCTCCGCGCGGATTTGCACAACCAAAAGTTCATATTCCTATCCAGGACATCATCATATGTATGAATCCATCGACAAAAACATCATATTTCGTGTTTTCAGAGCGCTATCTGCAGTTATATGAAGTTTGAAATAAGTCAAAATTATCACAATCTGAGCAGTGTCAAAGTATTGCAAATCACATGAATCTATCCAATACAACATAATACGCATGAATCCGTCCTCAAATGCACAAAATTTTGCATTTCCAGCAAGTTATCGGCGTTTTTCCTGAGTCTCGTTGAGAAATTTTTGATGCTGTAAATCTGCTCAGAATCAAGATTTTGCTTCAGAAATGCGTTATATGGCAGAATCTAGCACCAAATACATAATATTTCGTGTTTCAAGTGTGCTATTTTCAGTTTTACAAACTTTGGAATAAGGTGAAATCACGCTTTTCCGCGCTGATTTTCACAATCAAAAAGTGCATATTCCTAACCAGGACATCATGATTTGTATGAATCCATCGACAAAATATCATATTTCGTGTTTTCAGAGCGCTATCTGCAGTTATATGAAGTTTGAAATAAGTCAAAATTACCACATTCTGAGCAGTTTCAAAGTATCGCAAATCACATAAATCTTCCAAATACAACAGAATACGCATGAATTCGTCCTCAAATGCACAAAATTTTGCGTTTTCAGCGAGTCATCATGGTTTTTTCTGAGTCTCGTTGAGAAATTTTTGATGCTGTAAATCTGCTTAGAATCGAGATTTTGCTTCAGAAATGCGTTATATGGCAGAATCTAGCACCAAATACATCATATTTCGTGTTTTTAGAGTGCTATCTCAGTTTGACAATTTTTGGAATAAGTTGAAATCACGCTTTTCCGCGCAGATTTTCACAATCAAACAGTTCATATTCCTATCCAGGACATCATAATATGTATGAATCCATCGACAAAAACATCATATTTTGTATTTACAGAGCGCTACCTGCAGTTATATGAAGTTTGAAATAAGTCAAAATTACCACATTCTGAGCAGTTTCAAAGTATCGCAAATCACTTAAATCTATCCAATACAACATAATACGCATGAGTCTGTCCTCAAATGCACAAAATTTTGCGTTTCAAGCGAGTTATCGGCGTTTTTTCTGAGTCTCGTTGAGAAAATTTTTGAGCTGTAAATCTGCTCAGAATCGAGATTTTGCTTCAAAAATGCGTTATATGGCAGAATCTAGCACCAAATACATCTTATTTCGTGTTTTTAGAGTGTTATCTCAGTTTTACAATTTTTGGAATAAGCTGAAATCACGCTTTCCCGCGCTGATTTTCACAATCAAAAAGATCATATTCCTATCCAGGACATCATGATATGTATGAATATATCGACAAAAATATCATATTTTGTGTTTCCAGAGCGCCATCTGCAGTTATATGAAGTTTGAAATAAGTCAAAATTACCACATTCTGAGCAGTTTTAAAGTATAGCAAATCGCATAAATCTATCCAATACAACATAATACGCATGAATCCGTCCTTGAATGCACAAAATTTTGCGTTTCCAGCGAGTTATCGGCGGTTTTTCTGAGTCTCGTTGGGAAACTTTTGATGCTTTAAGTCTGCTCAGAATTAAGATTTGCTTTAGAAATGCGTTATATGGCAGAATCCAGCACCAAATACATCATATTCCGTGTTTTTAGAGTGCTATTCTCAGTTTTACAAGCTTTGGAATAAGTTGAAATCACGCTCTTCCGCGCAGATTTGCACAATCAAAAAGTTCATATTCCCATCCAGGACATCATCATATGTATGAATTCATCGACATAAACATCATATTTCGTGTTTTCAGAGCGCTATCTGCAGTTATATGAAGTTTGAAATAAGTCAAAATTACCACATTCTCAGCAGTTTCAAAGTATCGCAAATCACATAAATCTATCCAATACAACATAATACGCATGAATCCATCCTCAAATGCACAAAATTTTGCGTTTCCAGCGAGTTATCGGCGTTTTTTCTGAGTCTCGTTGGGAAATTTCTGATGCTGTAAATCTGCTCAGAATCAAGATTTTGCTTCAGAAATGCGTTATATGGCAGAATCTAGCATCAAATACATCATATTTAGTGTTTTCAGAGTGCTATACTCAGTTTTACAAACTTTGGAATAAGTTGAAATCACGCTTCTCCGCGCAAATTTTCACAATCAAAAAGTTCATATCCCTATCCTGGACATCATGATATGTATGAATCCATCGACAAAAACATCATATTCTGTGTGTTTCAGAGCGCTATCTGCAGTTATATGAAGTTTGAAATAAGTCAAAATCACCACATTCTGAGCAGTTTCAAAGTATCGCAAATTACATAAATCTATCCAATACAACATAATATGCATGAATCCGTCCTCAAATGCACAAAATTTTGCGTTTCCAGCGAGTTATCGGCGTTTTTTCTGAGTCTCGTTGGGAAACTTTTGATGCTTTAAGTCTGCTCAGAATCAAGATTTTGCTCCAGAAATGCGTTATATGGCAGAATCCAGCATCAAATACATCATATTCCGTGTTTTTAGAGTGCTATTCTCAGTTTTACAAGCTTTGGAATAAGTTGAAATCACGCTCTTCCGCGCAGATTTGCACAATCAAAAAGTTCATATTCCCATCCAGGACATCATCATATGTATGAATTCATCGACATAAACATCATATTCCGTGCTTTCAGAGCGCTATCTGCAGTTATATGAAGTTTGAAATAAGTCAAAATTACCACATTCTCAGCAGTTTCAATGTATCGCAAATCACATAAATCTATCCAATACAACATAATACGCATGAATCCATCCTCAAATGCACAAAATTTTGCGTTTCCAGCGAGTTATCGGCGGTTTTTCTGAGTCTCGTTGAAAAATTTTTGATGCTGTAAATCTGCTCAGAATCTAGATTTTGCTTCAGAAATGCGTTATATGGCAGAATCTAGCACCAAATACATCATATTTCGTGTTTTCAGAGTGCTATTCCCAGTTTTACAAACTTTGGCATAAGTTGGAATCACGCTTTTTCGCGCAGATTTTTCACAATCAAAAAGTTCATATTTCTATCCAGGACATCATGATATGTATGGATCCATCGACTAAAACATCATATTTCGTGTTTTCAGAGCGCTATCTGCAGTTATATGAAGTTTGAAATAAGTCAAAACTACCACATTCTGAGTAGTTTCAAAGTATCGCAAATCACATAAATCTATCCAATACAACATGATATGCATAAATCCGTCCTTATATGCACTAAATTTTGCGTTTCCAGCGAGTTATCAGCGTTTTTTCTGAGTCTCGTTGAGAAATTTTTGATGCGATAAATATGCTTAGAATCGAGAATTTGCTTCAGAAATGCGTTATATGGCAGAATCTAGCACCAAATACATCATATTTCGTGTTTTTAGAGTGCTATTCTCAGTTTTACAAACTTTGGAATGAGTTGAAATCACGCTTTTCCGCGCAGATTCTTACAATCAAAAAGTTCATATTCCTATCCAGGACATCATGATATGTATGAATCCTTCGACAAAAACATCATATTTCGTGTTTTCAGAGCGCTATCTGCAGTTATATGAAGTTTGAAATAAGTCAGAATTACCACATTCTGAGCAGTTTCAAAGTATCGAAAATCACATAAATCTATCCAATACAACATAATACGCATGAATCCGTCCTCAAATGCACAAAACTTCGCGTTTCCAGCGAGTTATCGGCGTTTTTTTCTGAGTCTCGTTGAGGAATTTTGGATGCTCTAAGTCTGCTAAGAATCAAGATTTTCCTTTAGAAATGCATTGAATGGCAGAATCTAGCACCAAATACATCATATTTCGTGTTTTCAGAGTGCTATTCCCAGTTTCACAAACTTTGGAATTAGTTGGAATCACGCGTTTCCACGCAGATTTTCACAATCAAAGAGTTCATATTCCTATCCAGGACATCATGATATGTATGAATCCTTCGACAAAAACATCATATTTCGTGTTCTCAGAGCGCTATCTGCAGTTATATGAAGTTTGAAATAAGTCAAAATTACCACATTCTGAGCAGTTTCAAAGTATCGCATATCACATAAATCTATCCAATACAACATGATACGCATGAATCCGTCCTCGAATGCACAAAATTTTGCGTTTCCAGCGATTTATCGGCGTTTTTTCTGTCCCGTTGAGAAGTTTTTGATGCTGTTAATCTGCTCAGAATCGAGATTTTGCTCTAGAAATGCGTTATATGGCAGAATCTAGAACCAAATACACCATATTTCGTGTTTTTAGAGTGCTATTCTTAGTTTTACAAACTTTGGAATAAGTTGAAATCACGCTTTTCCGCGCAGATTTCCACAATCAAAAAGTTCATATTCCTATCCACGACATCATGATATGTATAAATCCATCGACAAAAACATCATATTTTGTGTTTTCAGAACGCTATCTGCAGTTATATGAAGTTTGAAATAAGTCAAAATCACCACATTCTTAGCAGTTTCAAAGTATCGCAAATCCATAAATCTATCCAATACAACATAATACGCATGAATCCGTCCTCAAATACACAAGATTTTGCGTTTCCAGCGAGTTATCGGCGCTCTTTCTGAGTCTCGCTGGGAAATTTTGATGCTGTAAATCTGCTCAAGATCGAGATTTTGCTTCAGAAATGCGTTATATGGCAGAATCTAGCACCAAATACATCTTATTTCGTGTTTTTAGAGTGTTATCTCAGTTTTACAAATTTTGGAATAGGCTGAAATCACGCTTTCCCGCGCTGATTTTCACAATCAAAAAGATCATATTCCTATCCAGGACATCATGATATGTATGAATATATCGACAAAAATATCATATTTTGTGTTTCCAGAGCGCCATCTGCAGTTATATGAAGTTTGAAATAAGTCAAAATTACCACATTCTGAGCAGTTTTAAAGTATAGCAAATCGCATAAATCTATCCAATACAACATAATACGCATGAATCCGTCTTGAATGCACAAATTTTGCGTTTCCAGCGAGTTATCGGCGTTTTTTCTGAGTCTCGTTGGGAAATTTCTGATGCTGTAAATCTGCTCAGAATCAAGATTGTGCTTCAGAAATGCGTTATATGGCAGAATCTAGCATCAAATACATCATATTTAGTGTTTTCAGAGTGCTATACTCAGTTTTACAAACTTTGGAATAAGTTGAAATCACGCTCTTCCGCGCAAATTCTCACAATCAAAAGTTCATATCCCTATCCTGGACATCATGATATGTATGAATCCATCGGCAAAAACATCATATTCTGTGTGTTTCAGAGCGCTATCTGCAGTTATATGAAGTTTGAAATAAGTCAAAATCACCACATTCTGAGCAGTTTCAAAGTATCGCAAATCACATAAATCTATCCAATACAACATAATATGCATGAATCCGTCCTCAAATGCACAAAATTTTGCGTTTCCAGCGAGTTATCGGCGTTTTTTCTGAGTCTCGTTGGGAAACTTTTGATGCTTTAAGTCTGCTCAGAATCAAGATTTTGCTTCAGAAATGCGTTATATGGCAGAATCCAGCATCAAATACATCATATTCCGTGTTTTTAGAGTGCTATTCTCAGTTTTACAAGCTTTGGAATAAGTTGAAATCACGCTCTTCCGCGCAGATTTGCACAATCAAAAAGTTCATATTCCCATCCAGGACATCATCATATGTATGAATTCATCGACATAAACATCATATTCCGTGTTTTCAGAGCGCTATCTGCAGTTATATGAAGTTTGAAATAAGTCAAAATTACCACATTCTCAGCAGTTTCAATGTATCGCAAATCACATAAATCTATCCAATACAACATAATACGCATGAATCCATCCTCAAATGCACAAAATTTTGCGTTTCCAGCGAGTTATCGGCGGTTTTTCTGAGTCTCGTTGAAAAATTTTTGATGCTGTAAATCTGCTCAGAATCTAGATTTTGCTTCAGAAATGCGTTATATGGCAGAATCTAGCACCAAATACATCATATTTCGTGTTTTCAGAGTGCTATTCCCAGTTTTACAAACTTTGGCATAAGTTGGAATCACGCTTTTTCGCGCAGATTTTCACAATCAAAAAGTTCATATTTCTATCCAGGACATCATGATATATATGAATCAATCGACTGAAACATCATATTTCGTGTTTTCAGAGCGCTATCTGCAGTTATATGAAGTTTGAAATAAGTCAAAACTACCACATTCTGAGTAGTTTCAAAGTATCGCAAATCACATAAATCTATCCAATACAACATGATATGCATAAATCCGTCCTTATATGCACTAAATTTCGCGTTTCCAGCGAGTTATCGGCGTTTTTTCTGAGTCTCGTTGAGAAATTTTTGATGCGATAAATATGCTTAGAATCGAGAATTTCCTTCAGAAATGCGTTATATGGCAGAATCTAGCATCAAATACATCATATTTCGTGTTTTTAGAGTGCTATTCTCAGTTTTACAAACTTTGGAATGAGTTGAAATCACGCTTTTCCGCGCAGATTCTTACAATCAACAAGTTCATATTCCTATCCAGGACATCATGATATGTATGAATCCTTCGACAAAAACATCATATTTCATGTTTTCAGAGCGCTATCTGCAGTTATATGAAGTTTGAAATAAGTCAGAATTACCACATTCTGAGCAGTTTCAAAGTATCGCAAATCACATAAATCTATCCAATACAACATAATACGCATGAATCCGTCCTCAAATGCACAAAACTTCGCGTTTCCAGCGAGTTATCGGCGTTTTTTCTGAGTCTCGTTGAGGAATTTTGGATGCTCTAAGTCTGCTAAGAATCAAGATTTTCCTTTAGAAATGCATTGAATGGCAGAATCTAGCACCAAATACATCATATTTCGTGTTTTCAGAGTGCTACTCCCAGTTTCACAAACTATGGAATTAGTTGGAATCACGCGTTTCCACGCAGATTTTCACCATCAAAGAGTTCATATTCCTATCCAGGACATCATGATATGTATGAATCCTTCGACAAAAACATCATATTTCGTGTTTTCAGAGCGCTATCTGCAGTTATACGAAGTTTGAAATAAGTCAAAATTACCACATTCTGAGCAGTTTCAAAGTATCGCATATCACATAAATCTATCCAATACAACATGATACGCATGAATCCGTCCCCGAATGCACAAAATTTTGCGTTTCCAGCGATTTATCGGCGTTTTTTCTGTCCCGTTGAGAAGTTTTTGATGCTGTTAATCTGCTCAGAATCGAGATTTTGCTCTAGAAATGCGTTATATGGCAGAATCTAGAACCAAATACACCATATTTCGTGTTTTTAGAGTGCTATTCTTAGTTTTACAAACTTTGGAATAAGTTGAAATCACGTTTTCCGCGCAGATTTTCCACAATCAAAAAGTTCATATTCCTATCCAGGACATCATGATATGTATAAATCCATCGACAAAAACATCATATTTTTGTGTTTTCAGAACGCTATCTGCAGTTATATGAAGTTTGAAATAAGTCAAAATCACCACATTCTTAGCAGTTTCAAAGTATCGCAAATCCCATAAATCTATCCAATACAACATAATACGCATGAATCCGTCCTCAAATACACAAAATTTTGCGTTTCCAGCGAGTTATCGGCACTCTTTCTGAGTCTCGCTGGGAAATTTTGATGCTGTAAATCTGCTCAAGATCGAGATTTTGCTTCAGAAATGCGTTATATGGCAGAATCTAGCACCAAATACATCATATTTCGTGTTTTCAGAGTGCTATTCTCAGTTTTACAAACTTTCAGATAAGTTGAAATCACGCTTTTCCGCGCAGATTTGCACAATCAAAATGTTCATATTCCTATCCAGGACATCATCATATGTATGAATCCATCGACGAAAACATCATATTCCGTGTTTTCAGAGCGCTATCTGCAGTTATATGAAGTTTGAAATAAGTCAAAATTACCACATTCTGAGCAGTTTCAAAGTATCGCAAATCACATCAATCTTTCCAATAGAACAGAATACGCATGATTCCGTCCTCAAATGCACAAAATTTTGCGTTTCCAGCGAGTTATCGGCGTTTTTTCCGAGTCTTGTTGAGGAATTTTTGATGCTGTAAATCTGCTCAGAATCGAGATTTTGCTTCAGAAATGCGTTATTTGGCAGAATCTAGCACCAAATACATCATATTTCGTGTTTTTAGAGTGTTATTCTCAGTTTCACGAACTTTGGAATAAGTTGAAATCACGCTCTTCCGCGCAGATTTTCACAAATAAAAAGTTCATATTTCTATCCAAAACATCATGATATGTATGGATCCATCGACAAAAACATCATATTCCGTGTTTTCAGAGCGCTATCTGCAGTTATATGAAGTTTGAAATAAGTCATAATTAGCACATTCTGAGCAGTTTCAAAGTATCGCGAATCACATAAATCTATCCAATACAACATAATACGCATGAATCCGTCCTCAAATGCACAAAATTTTGCGTTTCCAGCGAGTTATCGGCGTTTTTTCTGAGTCTTGTTGAGGAATTTTTGATGCTGTAAGTCTGCTCAGAATCGAGATTTTGCTCTAGAAATGCGTTATATGGCAGAATCTAGAACCAAATACACCATATTTCGTGTTTTTAGAGTGCTATTCTTAGTTTTACAAACTTTGGAATAAGTTGAAATCACGCTTTTCCGCGCAGATTTCCACAATCAAAAAGTTCATATTCCTATCCAGGACATCATGATATGTATAAATCCATCGACAAAAACATCATATTTCGTGTTTTCAGAACGCTATCTGCAGTTATATGGAGTTTGAAATAAGTCAAAATCACCACATTCTTAGCAGTTTCAAAGTATCGCAAATCACATAAATCTATCCAATACAACATAATACGCAGGAATCCGTCCTCAAATACACAAAATTTTGCGTTTCCAGCGAGTTATTGGCGTTCTTTCTGAGTCTCGCTGAGAAATTTTGATGCTGTAAATCTGCTCAAGATCGAAATTTTGCTTCAGAAATGCGTTATATGGCAGAATCTAGCACCAAATACATCATATTTCGTGTTTTCAGAGTGCTATTCTCTGTTTTACAAACTTTCAGATAAGTTGAAATCACGCTTTTCCGCGCAGATTTGCACAATCAAAATGTTCATATTCCCTATCCAGGACATCATCATATGTATGAATCCATCGACGAAAACATCATATTCCGTGTTTTCAGAGCGCTATCTGCAGTTATATGAAGTTTGAAATAAGTCAAAATTACCACATTCTGAGCAGTTTCAAAGTATCGCAAATCACATCAATCTTTCCAATAGAACAGAATACGCATGATTCCGTCCTCAAATGCACAAAATTTTGCGTTTCCAGCGAGCGGGGGCGGGGCCCCTTG
>CAXDIG010000345.1:0-47467 GCA_963989225.1 Dromius quadrimaculatus | reverse complement strand
TTTTTAGAGTGCTATTCGCAGTTTAACAAACTTTGGAATAAGTCGAAATCACGCTTTTCCGCGCTGATTTTCACGATCAAAAAGTTCATATTCCCAATCAGAACCTCATAATATGTATGAATCTATCGACGAAAACATCATATTTCGTGTTTTCAGAGCGCTATCTGCAGTTATATGAAGTTTGAAATAAGTCAAAATTACCACATTCTGAGCAGTTTCAAAGTATCGCAAATCACATAAATCTATCCAATACAACATAATACGCATGAATCCGTCCTCAAATGCACAAAATTTTGCGTTTTCAGCGAGTTATCAGCGTTTTATCTGAGTCTCGTTGAGAAATTTTGGCTCTGTAAATCTGCTCAGAAGCAAGATTTTGCTTTAAAAGTGCGTTATATGGCAGAATCTAGCACCAAATATATCATATTTCATACTTTTAGAGTGCTATTCGCAGTCTTACAAACTTTGGAATAAGTCGAGATCACGCTTTTCCGCGCAGATTTTCACAATCAAAAAGTTCATATTCCAATTCAGGACCTCATAATATGTATGAATCTATCGACAAAAAAATCATATTTTGTGTTTTCAGAGCGCTATCTGCGTTATATGGAGTTTGAAATAAGTCAAAATTAGCACATTCTGAGCAGTTTCAAAGTATCGCAAATCACATAAATCTATCCAATACAACATGATACGCATAAATCCGTCCTCAAATGCACAAAATTTTGCGTTTCCAGCGAGTTATCAGCGTTATTTCTGAGTCTCGTTGAGGAATTTTTGACTCCTTGAATCTGCTCAGAAGGAAGATTTTGCTTCAAAAGTGCGTAATATGGCAGAATCTAGCACCAAATACATCATATTTCGTGTTTTTTGAGTGCTATTCGCAGTTTTACCACACTTTGGAATAAGTCGAAATCACGCTTTTCCGCGCAGATTTTCACAGACGAAAAGTTCATATTCCCATTCAGAACCTCATAATATGTATGAATCTATCGACAAGAACATCATATTTCGTGTTTTCAGAGCGCTATCTGCAGTTATATGAAGTTTGAAATAAGTCAAAATTACCACATTCTGAGCAGTTTCAAAGTATCGCAAATCACATAAATCTATCCAATACAACATAATACGCATGAATCCGTCCTCAAATGCACAAAATTTTGCGTTTTCAGCGAGTTATCAGCGTTTTTTACGAGTCTCGTTGAGGAATTTTTGACTCTATAAATCTGCTCAGAAGCAAGATTTTGCTTCAAAAGTGCGTTGTATGGCAGAATCTAGCACCAAATACATCATCATATTCAGTGTTTTTACAGTGCTATTCGCAGTTCCACAAACTTTGGAATAAGTCGAAATCACGCTTTTCCGCGCAGATTTTCACAATCAAAAAGTTCATATTCCTATTCAGGACCTCATAATATGTATGAAACTATCGACAGAAACATTGAATTCCGTGTTTTCAGAGTTGCTATCTGCAGTTATATGAAGTTTGAAATAAGTCAAAATTACCACATTTTGAGCAGTTTCAAAGTTTCGCAAATCACATAAATCTATCCAATACAACAAAATACGCATGAATCCGTCTCAAATGCACAAAATCTTACGTTTCCAGCGAGTTATGAGCGTTTTTTCTATGTCTTGTTGAGAAATTTTTGACTCTGTAAATCTGCTCAGAAGCAAGATTTTGCTTCAAAAGTGCGTTATATGGCAGAATCTAGCACCAAATACATCATATTTCGTGTTTTTAGAGTGCTATCCGCAGTTTAACAAACTTTGGAATAAGTCGAAATCACGCTTTTCCGCGCTGATTTTCACGATCAAAAAGTTCATATTCCCAATCAGAACCTCATAATATGTATGAATCTATCGACGAAAACATCATATTTCGTGTTTTCAGAGCGCTATCTGCAGTTATATGAAGTTTGAAATAAGTCAAAATTACCACATTCTGAGCAGTTTCAAAGTATCGCAAATCACATTAAATCTATCCAATACAACATAATACGCATGAATCCGTCCTCAAATGCACAAAATTTTGCGTTTTCAGCGAGTTATCAGCGTTTTTTCTGAGTCTCGTTGAGAAATTTTGGCTCTGTAAATCTGCTCAGAAGCAAGATTTTGCTTTAAAAGTGCGTTATATGGCAGAATCTAGCACCAAATATATCATATTTCATACTTTTAGAGTGCTATTCGCAGTCTTACAAACTTTGGAATAAGTCGAGATCACGCTTTTCCGCGCAGATTTTCACAATCAAAAAGTTCATATTCCTATTCAGGATCTCATAATATGTATGAATCTATCGACAAAAACATCATATTCCGTGTTTTCAGAGCGCTATCTGCAGTTATATGAAGTTTGAAATAAGACAAAATTACCACATTCTGAGCAGTTTCAAAGTATCGCAAATCACATAAATCTATCCAATACAACATAATACGCATGAATCCGTCCCCAAATGCACAGAATTTTGCGTTTCCAGCGAGTTATCAGCGTTTTTTCTGAGTCTCGTTGAGAAATTTTTTGACTCTGTAAATCTGCTCAGAAGCAAGATTTTGCTTCAAAAGTGCGTTATATGGCAGAATCTAGCACCAAATACATCATATTTAGTGTTTTTTGAGTGCTATTCGCAGTTTTACAAACTTTTGAATAAGTCGAAAATCACGCTTTTCCGCGCAGATTTTCACGATCAAAAAGTTCATATTCCTATTCAGGACCTCATAATATGTATGAATCTATCGACAAAAACATCATATTCCGTGTTTTCAAAGCGCTATCTGCAGTTATATGAAGTTTGAAATAAGTCAGAATTACCACATTCTGAGCAGTTTCAAAGTATCGCAAATCACATAAATCTATCCAATACAACATAATACGCATGAATTCGTTCTCAAATGCACAAAATTTTGCGTTTCCAGCGAGTTATCAGCGTTCTTTCTGAGTCTCGTTGAGAAATTTTTGACTCTGTAAATCTGCTCAGAAGCAAGATTTTGCTTCAAAAGTGCGTTATATGGCAGAATCTAGCACCAAATACATCATAAATCGTGTTTTTAGAGTACTATTCGCAGTTTTACAAACTTTGGAATAAGTCGAGATCACGCTTTTCCGCGCAGATTTTCACAATCAAAAAGTTCATATTCCCATTTAGGACCTCATAATATGTATGAATCTATCGACAAAGACATCATATTTTGTGTTTTCAGAGCGCTATCTGCAATTATGTGAAGTTTGAAATAAGTCAAAATTACCACATTCTGAGCAGTTTCAAAGTATCGCAAATCACATTAATCTATCCAATACAACATAATACGCATGAATCCGTCCTCAAATGCACAAAATTTTGCGTTTCCAGCGAGTTATCAGCGTTTCCTACGAGTCTCGTTGAGAAATTTTTGACTCTGTAAATCTGCTCAGAAGCAAGATTTTGCTTCAAAAGTGCGTTATATGCAGAATCTAGCACCAAATATATCATATTTCGTACTTTTAGAGTGCTATTCGCAGTTTTACAAACTTTGGAATAAGTCGAGATCACGCTTTTCCGCGCAGATTTTCACAATCAAAAGTTTCATATTCCTATTGAGGACCTCATAATATATATGAATCTATCGACAAAGACATCATATTTCGTGTTTTCAGAGCGCTATCTGCAATTATGTGAAGTTTGAAATAAGTCAAAATTACCACATTCTAAGCAGTTTCAAAGTATCGCAAATCACATGAATCTATCCAATACAACATGATACGCATAAATCCGTCCTGAAATGCACAAAATTTTGCGTTTCCAGCGAGTTATCAGGGTTTTTTCTGAGTCTCGTTGAGAAATTTCTGACTCAGTAAATCTGCTCAGAAGCAAGATTTTGCTACAAAAGTGCGTTATATGGCAGAATCTAGCACCAAGTACATCATATTTTGTGTTTTTTAAAGTGCTATTTGCAGTTTTACAAACTTTGGAATAAGTCGAAATCACGCTTTTCCGCGCAGATTCTCACAACCAAAAGTTCATATTCCAATTCAAGACCTCATAATATGTATGAATCTATCGACAAAAAAATCATATTTCGTGTTCTCAGAGCGCTATCAGCAGTTATATGAAGTTTGAAATAAGTCAAAATTAGCACATTCTGAGCAGTTTCAAAGTATCGCAAATCACATAAATCTATCCAATACAACATGATACGCATAAATCCGTCCTCAAATGCACAAAATTTTGCGTTTCCAGCGTGTTATCAGCGTTTTTTCTGAGTCTCGTTGAGGAATTTTTGACTCCTTGAATCTGCTCAGAAGCAAGATTTTGCTTCAAAAGTGCGTAATATGGCAGAATCTAGCACCAAATAATCATATTTGGTGTTTTTGAGTGCTATTCGCAGTTTTACACACTTTGGAATAAGTCGAAATCACGCTTTTCCGCGCTGATTTTCACAATCAAAAAGTGCATATTCCCAATCAGGACCTCAAAATATGTATGAATCTATCGACAAAAACATTATATTTCGTGTTTTCAGAGCGCTATCTGCGGTTATATGAAGTTTGAAATAAGTCAAAATTACCACATTCTGAGCAGTTCCAACGTATCGAAAATCACATAAATCTATCCAATACAACATAATACGCATGAATCTGTCCTCATATGCACAAAATTTTGCGTTTCCAGCGAGTAATCAGCGTTTTTTCTGGGTCTTGTTGAGAAATTTTGGCTCTGTAAATCTGCTCAGAAGCAAGATTTTGCTCCAAAAGTGCGTTATATGGCAGAATCTAGCACCCAAATTCATCATATTGTGTGCTTTTAGAGTGCTATTCGCAGTTTAACAAACTTTGGAATAAGTCGGTATCACCCTTTTTCACAATCAAAAAGTTCATATTCCTATTCAAGACCCTATAATATGTGAGAATCTATCGACAAGAACATCATATCTTGTGTTTTTAGAGCGCTATCTGCAGTTATATGAAGTTTGAAATAAGTCAAATTTACCACATTCTGAGCAGTTTCAAAGTATTGCAAATCACATAAATCTATCCAATACAACATCATCCGCATGAATCCGTCCTCAAATGCACAAAATTTTGCGTTCCAGCGAGTTGTCAGCGATTCTTCTGAGTCTCGTTGAGAAATTTTTGACTCTGTAAATCTGCTCAGAAGCAAGATATTGCTTCAAAAGTGCGTTATGTGGCCAAATCTAGCACCAAATACATCAGATTTCATGTTTTCAGAGTGCTATTCGCAGTTTTACAAACTTTGGAATAAGTCGAAATCACGCTCTTCCGCGCAGATTTTTACAATCAAAAAGTTCATATTCCTGTACAGGACCTCATAATATATATGAATCTATCGACAAAAACATCATATTTCGTGTTTTCAGAGCGCTATCTGCAGTTATATGAAGTTTCAATAAGTCAAAATTAGCACATTCTGAGCAGTTTCAAAGTATCGCAAATCACATAAATCTATCCAATACAACATGATACGCATAAATCCGTCCTCGAATGCACAAAATTTTGCGTTTCCAGCGAGTTATCAGCGTTTTTTCTGAGTCTCGTTGAGGAATTTTTTGACTCTTTAAATCTGCTCAGAAGCAAGATTTTGCTTCAAAAGTGCGTAATATGGCAGAATCTAGCACCAAATACATCATATTTTGTGTTTTTAGAGTGCTATCCGAAGTTTTACAAACTTTGGAATAAGTCGAAATCACGCTTTTCCGCGCAGATTTTCACAGACGAAAAGTTCATATTCTCATTCAAAACCTCATAATATGTATGAATCTATCGACAAAAACATCATATTTCGTGTTTTTAGAGCGCTATCTGCAGTTATATGAAGTTTGAAATAAGTCAGAATTACCACATTCAGAGCAGTTTCAAAGTATTGCAAATCACATAAATCTATCCGATACAACATAATACGCATAAATCCGTCCTCAAATGCACAAAATTTTGCGTTACCAGCGAGTTGTCAACGTTTTTTCTGAGCCTCGTTGAGAAATTTTTGACTTTGTAAATCTGCTCAGAAAGCAATATTTTGCTTCAAAAGTGCGTTATATGGCAGAATCTAGCACCCAAATACATCATTTGTGTGTTTTTAGAGTGCTATTCGCAGTTTAACAAACTTTGAATAAGTCGGAATCACCCTTTTCCGCGCAGGTTTCCACAATCAAAAAGTTCACATTCCTATTCAAGACCCCATAATATGTGAGAATCTATCGACAAAAATATCATATCTCGTGTTTCTAGAGCTCTATCTGCAGTTATTAGGAGTTTGAAATAAGTCAAAATTACCACATTCTGAGCAGTTTTAAAGTATCGCAAATCACATAAATCTATCCAGCACAACATAATACGCATGAATCCGTCCTCAAATGCACAAAATTTTGCGTTTCCAGCGAGTTATCAGCGTTTTTTCTGAGTCTCGTTGAGAAATTTTTGACTCTGTAAATCTGCTCAGAAGCAAGATTTTGCTTCAAAATTGCGTTATATGGCAGAATCTAGCACCAAATACATCATATTTCGTGTTTGTAGAGTGCTATTCGCAGGTTTTACAAACTTTGGAATAAGTCAGAATCACGCTTTTCCGCGCAGATTTTCACAATCAAAAAGTTCATATTCCTATTGGGGACCTCATAATATGTATAAATCTATCGACAAAAACATCATATTTCGTGTTTTCAGAGCGCTATCTGCAGTTATATGAAGTTTGAAATAAGTCAAAATTACCACATTCTGAGCAGTTTCAAAGTATCGCAAATCACATAAATCTATCCAATTCTGCATTATACGCATGAATCCGTCCTCAAATGCACAAATTTTTGCGTTTCCAGCGAGTTATCAGCCTTTTTTCTGTGTCTCGTTGAGAAATTTTTGACTCTGTAAATCTCCTCAGAAGCCAGATTTTGCTTTAAAAGTGGGTTATATGACAGAATCTAGCACCAAATACATCATATTTTGTGTTATTAGAGTGCTATTCGCAGTTTTACAAACTTTGGAATAAGTCGAAATCATGCTTTTCCGCGCAGATTTTCACAATCAAAAAGTTCATATTCCAATTCAGGACCTCATAATATGTATGATTCATACATATTATGAGGTCCTGGATTGGAATATGAACTTTTTGATTGTGAAGATCTGCGCGGAAAAGCGTGATTTCGACATATTCCAGAGTTTGTAAAACTGCGAATAGCACTCTAATAACACAAAATATGATGTATATATATCGACAAAAACATAATATTTCGTGTTTTTAGAGTGCTATTCGCAGTTTTACAAACTTTGGAATAAGTCGAAATCACGCTTTTCCGCGCAGATTTTCACAATCAAAAAGTTCATATTCCTATACAGGACCTCATAATATGTATGAATCTATCGACAAAAACATCATTATCCATGTTTTCAGAGCGCTATCTGCAGTTATAAAGAGTTTGAAATAAGTCAAAATTACCACATTCTGAGCAGTTTCAAAGTATCGCAAATCACATGAATCTATCCAGCACAACATAATATGCATGAATCCGTCCTCAAATGCACAAAATTTGGCGTTTCCAGCAAGTTATCAGCGTTTTTTCTGAGTCTCGTTGAGAAATTTTAGACTCTGTAAATCTGCTCAGAAGCGAGATTTTGCTGTCAAAAGTGCGTTATATGGCAGAATTCAGCACCAAATACATCTTATTTCGTGTTTTTAGAGTGCTATTTGCAGTTTACAAACTTTGGAATACGTCGAAAATCACGATTTTACGCGCGGATTTTCACAATCAAAAAGTTCATATTCCTATTCAGGATCTCATAATATGTTTAAATCTATCGACAAAAACATCATAATCCGTGTTTTCAGAGCGCTATCTGCAGTTATATGAAGTTTCAATAAGTCAAAATTAGCACATTCTGAGCAGTTTCAAAGTATCGCAAATCACATAAATCTATCCAATACAACATGATACGCATAAATCCGTCCTCGAATGCACAAAATTTTGCGTTTCCAGCGAGTTATCAGCGTTTTTTCTGAGTCTCGTTGAGGAATTTTTGACTCTTTAAATCTGCTCAGAAGCAAGATTTTGCTTCAAAAGTGCGTAATATGGCAGAATCTAGCACCAAATACATCATATTTTGTGTTTTTAGAGTGCTATTCGAAGTTTTACAAACTTTGGAATAAGTCGAAATCACGCTTTTCCGCGCAGATTTTCACAGACGAAAAGTTCATATTCTCATTCAAAACCTCATAATATGTATGAATCTATCGACAAAAACATCATATTCCGTGTTTTCAGAGCGCTATCTGCGGTTATATGAAGTTTGAAATAAGTCAAAATCACCACATTCTGAGCAGTTCCAACGTATCGAAAATCACATGCATCTATCCAATACAACATGATACGCATGAATTTGTCCTCAAATGCACAAAATTTTGCGTTTCCAGCGAGTAATCAGCGTTTTTTCTGAGTTTTGTTGGGAAATTTTGGCTCTGTAAATCTGCTCAGAAGCAAGATTTTGCTTCAAAAGTGCGTTATATGGCAGAATCTAGCACCCAAATACATCATATTGTGTGTTTTTAGAGTGCTATTCGCAGTTTAACAAACATTGGAATAAGTCGGAATCACCCTTTTCCGCGCAGGTTTTCACAATCAAGAAGTTCATATTCCTATTCAAGACCCCATAATATGTGAGAATCTATCGACAAAAACATCATATCTCGTGTTTTTAGAGCGCTATTTGCAGTTATATGAAGTTTGAAATAAGTCAAAATTACCACATTCTGAGCAGTTTCAAAGTATTGCAAATCACTTGAATCTATCCAATACAACATAATCCGCATGAATCTGTCCTCAAATGCACAAAATTTTGCGTTTCCAGCGAGTTATCAGCGTTTCTTCTGTCTTGTTGAGAAATTTTTGACTCTGTAAATCTGCTCAGAAGCAAGATATTGCTTGAAAAGTACGTTATGTGGCCGAATCTAGCACCATATACATCAGATTTCGTGTTTTTAGAGTGCTATTCGCAGTTTTAAAAACTTAGGAATAAGTCGAAATCACGCTTTTCCGCGCAGATTTTCACAATCAAAAAGTTCATATTTCTATTCAGGACCTCATAATATGTATGAATCTATCGACAAAAACATCATATTTCGTGTTTTCAGAGCGCTATCTGCAGTTATATGAAGTTTGAAATAAGTCAAAATTACCACATTCTGAGCAGTTTCAAAGTATCGCAAATCACATAAATCTATCCAATACAACATAATACGCATGAATCCGTTCTCAAATGCACAAAATTTTGCGTTTCCAGCGAGTTATCAGCGTTTTTTCTGTGTCTCGTTGAGAAATTTTTGACTTTGTAAATTTCCTCAGAAGCAAGATTTTGCTTCAAAGGTGGGGTTTATGGCAGAATCTAGCACCAAATACATCATATTTTGTGTTTTTCAAGTGATATTCGTAGTTCTACAAACTCTGGAATAAGTCGAAATCACGCTTTTCCGCGCAGATTTTCACAATCAAAAAGTTCATATTCCAATTCAGGACCTCATAATATGTATGAATCTATCGACAAAAACATCATATCTCGTGTTTTCAGAGCGCTATCTGCAGTTATATGAAGTTTGAAATAAGTCCAAATTACCACATTCTGAGCAGTTTCAAAGTATCGCAAATCACATAAATCTATCCAATACAACATAATACGCATGAATCCGTCCTCAAATGCACAAAATTTTGCGTTTCCAGCGAGTTATCAATGTTTTTTCAAATCTCGTTGAGAAATTTTTGACTCTGTAGCTCTGCTCAGAAGCAAGATTTTGCTTGAAAAGTGCGTTATATCGCAGAATCTAGCATCAAAAACATCATATTTCGTGTTTTAAGAGTGCTATTCGCAGTTTTACAAACTTTGGAATAAGTCGAAATCACGCTTTTCCGCGCAGATTTTTACAATCAAAAAGTTCATATTCCCAATCAGGACCTCATAATATGAATGAATCTATCGACAAAAACATCATATTCCGTGTTTTCAGAGCGCTATCTGCGGTTATATGAAGTTTGAAATAAGTCAAAATTACCACATTCTGAGCAGTTCCAACGTATCGAAAATCACATGAATCTATCCAATACAACATAATACGCATGAATTTGTCCTCAAATGCACAAAATTTTGCGTTTCCAGCGAGTAATCAGCGTTTTTTCTGAGTCTTGTTGAGGAATTCTGGCTCTGTTAATCTGCTCAGAAGCATGATTTTGCTTCAGAAGTGCGTTATATGGCAGAATCTAACACCAAATACATCATATTTCGTGTTTTTAGAGTGCTATTCGAAGTTTTACAAACTTTGGAATAAGTCGAAATCACGCTTTTCCGCGCAGATTTTCACAATCAAAAAGCTCATAATCCTAATCAGGACCTCATAATATTTACGAATCTATCGAGAAAAACATCATATTTCGTGTTTTGAGAGCGCTATCTGCTGTTATATGAAGTTTGAAATAAGTCAGAATTACCACATTCTGAGCAGTTTCAAAGTATCGCAAATCACATAAATCTATCCAATACTACATTATACGCATGAATCTGTCCTCAAATGCACAAAATTTTGCGTTTTCCAGCGAGTTATCAGCGTTTTTTCTGTGTCTCGTTGAGAAATTTTTGACTCTGTAAATCTCCTCAGAAGCCAGATTTTGCCTCAAAAGTGGCTTATATGACAGAATCTAGCACCAAATACATCATATTTTGTGTTATTAAAGTGCTATTCGCAGTTTTACAAACTTTGGAATAAGTCGAAATCACGCTTTTCCGCGCAGATTCTCACAATCAAAAGGTTCATGTTCCAATTCAGGACCTAATAATATGTATGATTCATACATATTATGAGGTCCTGAATTGGAATATGAACTTTTTGATTGTGAAAATCTGCGCGGAAAAGCGTGATTCCGACTTATTCCAAAGTTTGTAAAACTGCGAATAGCACTCTAATAACACAAAATATGATGTATATATATCGACAAAAACATCATATTTCGTGTTTTCAGAGCGCTATCTGCAGTTATATGAAGTTTGAAATAAGTCCAAATTACCACATTCTGAGCAGTTTCAAAGTATCGCAAATCACATAAATCTATCCAATACAACATAATACGCATGAATCCGTCCTCAAATGCACAAAATTTTGCGTTTCCAGCGAGTTATCAGCGTTTTTTCTGAATCTCGTTGAGAAATTTTTGACTCTGTAAATCTGCTCAGAAGCAAGATTTTGCTTAAAAAGTGCGTTATATGGCAGAATCTAGCACCAAAAACATCATATTTCGTTTTTTTAGAGTGCTATTTGCAGTTTTACAAACTTTGGAATAAGTCGAAATCACGCTTTTCCGCGCAGATTTTCACAATCAAAAAGTTCATATTCCTATTCAGGACCTCATAATATGTATAAATCTATCGACAAAAACATCATATTCCGTGTTTTCAGAGCGCTATCTGCAGTTATATGAAGTTTGAAATAAGTCAAAATTACCACATTCTGAGCAGTTTCAAAGTATCGCAAATCACATAAATCTATCCAATGCAACATAATACGCATGAATTAGTCCTCAAATGCACAAAATTTTGCGTTTCCAGCGAGTTATCAGCGTTTTTTCTGAATCTCGTTGAGAAATTTTTGACTCTGTAAATCTGCTCAGAAGCAAGATTTTGCTTAAAAAGTGCGTTATATGGCAGAATCTAGCACCAAAAACATCATATTTCGTTTTTTTAGAGTGCTATTCGCAGTTTTACAAACTTTGGAATAAGTCGAAATCACGCTTTTCCGCGCAGATTTTCACAATCAAAAAGTTCATATTCCTATACAAGACCTCATAATAAGTATGAATCTATCGACAAAAACATCATATTCCATGTTTTCAGAGCACTATCTGCAGTTATAAAGAGTTTGAAATAAGTCAAAATTACCACATTCTGAGCAGTTTCAAAGTATCGCAAATCACATGAATCTATCCAGCACAACATAATACGCATGAATCCGTCCTCAAATGCACAAAATTTGGCATTTCCAGCAAGTTATCAGCGTTCTTTCTGAGTCTCGTTGAGAAATTTTGGACTCTGTAAATCTGCTCAGAAGCAAGATTTTGCTTCAAAAGTGCGTTATATGGCAGAATCCAGCACCAGATACATCTTATTTCGTGTTTTTAGAGTGCTATTTGCAGTTTTACAAACTTTGGAATAAGTCGAAATCACGCTTTTCCGCGCAGATTTTCACAATCAAAAAGTTCATATTCCTATTCAGGACCTCATAATATGTATAAATCTATCGACAAAAACATCATATTCCGTGTTTTCAGAGCGCTATCTGCAGTTATATGAAGTTTGAAATAAGTCAAAATTACCACATTCTGAGCAGTTTCAAAGTATCGCAAATCACATAAATCTATCCAATACAACATAATACGCATGAATCCGTCCTCAAATGCACAGAATTTTGCGTTTTCAGTGAGTTATCAGCGTTTTTGATGAGCCTTGTTAAGAAATTTTTGACTCTGTAAATCTGCTCAGAAGCCTAATTTTGCTCTAAAAGTGCGTTATACGGAAGGATCTAGCACCAAATACATTATATTTCGTGTTTTCAGAGTGCTATTCGCAGTTTTACAAACTTTGGAATAAGTCGAAATCACGCTTTTCCGCGCAGGTTTTCACAATCAAAAAGTTCATATTCCTATTTAGGGACCTCATAATATGTATGAATCTATCGACAAAAACATCATATTTCATGTTTTCAAAGCGCTATCTGCAGTTATATGAAGTTTGAATGAGTCAAAATTACCACATTCGGAGCAGTTTCAAAGTATCGCAAATCACATAAATCTATCCAATACAACATAATACGCATGAATCCGTCCTCAAATGCACAGAGTTTCGCGTTTCCAGCGAGTTATCAGCGTTTTTTCTGAGTCTCGTTAAGAAATTTTTGACTCTGTAAATCTGCTCAGAAACAAAATTCTGCTTTATAAGTGCGTTATATGGCTGAATCTAGCACCTTATACATTATATTTCGTGTTTTTAGAGTGCTATTCGCAGTTCTACAAACTTTGGAATAAGTCGAAATCACGCTTTTCCGCGCAGATTTTCACAATCAAAAAGTTCATATTCCTATTCAAGACCTCATAATATGTATGAATCTATCGACAAAAACATCATATTTCGTGTTTTCAGAGCGCTATCTGCAGTTATATGAAGTTTGAAATGAGTCAAAATTACCACATTCTGAGCAGTTTCAAAGTATCGCGAATCACATAAATCTATCCAATACAACATAATACACATAAGTCCGTCCTCAATGCACAAAATTTTGCGTTTCCAGCGTGTTAACAGCGTTTTTTATGAGTCTCGTTGAGAAATTTTTGACTCTGTAAATCTGCTCAGAGGCAAGATTTTGGTTCAAAAGTGCGTTATATGGCAGAATCTAGCACAAAATACATCATATTTTGTGTTTTTAGAGTGCTATTCGCAGTTTTACAAACTTTGGGAAAAGTCGAAATCACGCTTTTCCGCGCAGATTTCCACATTCAAAATGTTCATACTCCAATTCAGGACCTCATAATATGTATGGATCTATCGACAAAAACATCATATTTCGTGTTTTTAGAGCGCTATTTGCAGTTATATGAAGTTTGAAATAAGTCAAAATTACCACATTCTGAGCAGTTTAGAAGTATCGCAAATCACATAAATCTATCCAATACAACATAAAACGCATGAATCCGTCCTCGAATGCACAAAATTTTGCGTTTCCAGCGAGTTATCAGCGTTTTTTCTGAGTCTCGTTGAGAAATTTTTGACAATGTAAATCTGCTCAGAAGCAAGATTTTGCTTCAAAAGTGCGTTATATGGCAGAATCCAGCACCAAGTACATCATATTTCGTGTTTTTAGAGTGCTATTCGCAGTTTCACAAACTTTGGAATAAGTCAAAATCACGCTTTTCCGCGCAGATTTTCACAATCAAAAAGTTAATATTCCCATTCAAGACCTCATAAAATGTATGAAATCTATCGACAAAAACATCATATTTTGTGTTTTCAGAGCGCTATCTGCAGTTACATGAAGTTTGAAATAAGTCAAAATTACCACATTCTGAGCAGTTTCAAAGTATCGCAAATCACAAAATCTATCCAATACAACATATAACGCATGAATTTGTTCTCAAATGCACAAGATTTTGCGTTTTCAGCAAGTTATCAGCGTTTATCCTGAGTCTCGTTGAGAAATTTTTGACTCTGTAAATCTGCTCAGAAGCAAGATTTTGCTTCAAAAGTGCGTTATATGGCAGAATCTAGCACCATATACAGCATATATCGTGATTTTGGAGTGCTATTCGCAGTTTTACAAACTTTGGAATAAGTCGAAATCACGCTTTTCCGCGCAGATTTCCACTATCAAAAAGTTCATATTCCTATTCAGGACCTCATAATATGTATAAATCTATCGACGAAAACATCATATTTTGTGTTTCCAGAGCGCTACCTGCAGTTATATGGAGTTTGAAATAAGTCAAAATTACCACATTCTGAGCTGTTTCAAAGTATCGCAAATCACATAAATCTATCTATATAACATGATACGCATGAATCCGTCCTCAAATGCACAAAATTTTGCGTTTCCAGCGAGTTATCAGCGTTTTTTCTGAGTCTCGTTGAGAAATTTTTGACTCTGTATATCTGCTCAGAAGCAAGATTTTGCTTCAAAAGTGCGTTATATGGCAGAATCTAGCACCAAATACATCATATTTCGTGTTTTTAGAGTGCTATTCGCAGTTTTACAATCTTTGGAATAAGTCGAAATCACGCTTTTCCGCGCAGATTTCCACAATCAAAAAGTTTATATTCATATCCAGGACCTCATAATATGTATGAATCTATCGACAAAAACATCAAATTTTGTGTTTTCAGAGCGCTATCTGCAGTTATATGGAGTTTGAAATAAGTCAAAATTACCACATTCTAAGCAGTTTCAAAGTATCGCAAATCACATAAATCTATCTATACAACATAATACGCATGGATCCGTCCTGAAATGCACAAAATTTTGCGTTTTTTCAGCGAGTTATCAGCGTTTTTTCGGAGTCTCGTTGAGAAATTTTTGACTCTGTAAATCTGCTCAGAAGCAAGATTTTGCTTCAAAAGTGCGTTATATGGTAGAATCTAGCACCAAATACATCATATTTCGTGTTTTTAGAGTGCTATTCGCAGTTTTACAATCTTTGAAATAAGTCGAAATCACGCTTTTCCGCGCAGATTTCCACAATCAAAAAGTTTATATTCCTATCCAGGACCTCATAATATGTATGAATCTATCGACAAAAACATCAAATTTTGTGTTTTCAGAGCGCTATCTGCAGTTATATGAAGTTTGAAATAAGTCAAAATCACCACATTCCGAGCAGTTTGCGAAGTATCGCAAATCACATAAATCTATCCAATACGACATAATAGGCATGAATCCGTCCTCAAATGCACGAAATTTGCGTTTCCAGCGGAGTATCAGCGTTTTTTTCTGAGTCTCGTTGAGAAATTTTTGACTTCGTAAATCTGCTCAGAAGCAACATTTTGCTCCAAAAGTGCGTTATATGGCAGAATCTAGCACCAAATACATCATATTTCGTGTTTTCAGAGTGCTATTCGCAGTTTCACAAACTTTGGAATAAGTCGAAATCACGCTTTTCCGCGCAGATTTTCACAATCAAAAAGTTCATATTCCTATTCAGAACCTAATAACATGTATGAATCTATCGACAAAAACATCATGTTTTGTGTTTTCAGAGCGCTATCTGCAGTTATATGAAGTTTGAAATAAGTCAAAATTACGACATTCTGAGCAGTTTCGAAGTATCGCAAATCACATAAATCTATCCAATACAACATAATACGCATGAATTCGTCCTCAAATGCACAAAATTTTGCGTTTTCCAGCGAGTTATCAGCGTTTTTTCTAAGTCTCGTTGAGAAATTTTTGACTCTATAAATCTGCTCAGTAGCAGGATTTTGCTTCAAAAGTGCGTTATATGGCAGAATCTAGCACAAAAACATCATATTTCGTGTTTTTAGAGTGATATTCGCAGTTTTACAATCTTTGGAATAAGTCGAAATCACGCTTTTCCGCGCAGATTTTCACAATCAAAAGTTCATATTCCTATCCAGGACCTCATAATATGTATGAATCTATTGACGAAAACATCATATTCCGTGTTTTTAGAGCGCTACCTGAAGTTATATGGAGTTTGAAATAAGTCAAAATTACCACATTCTGGGCAGTTTCAAAGTATCGCAAATCACATAAATCTATCTATACAACATAATACGCATGGATCCGTCCTCAAATGCACAAAATTTTGCGTTTTTTCAGCAAGTTATCAGCGTTTTTTCGGAGTCTCGTTGAGAGATTTTTGACTCTATAAATCTGCTCAGAAGCAAGATTTTGCTTCGAAAGTGCGTTATATGGTAGAATCTAGCACCAAATACATCATATTTCGTGTTTTTAGAGTGCTATTCGCAGTTTCACAAACTTTGGAATAAGTCGAAATCACTCTTTCCCGCGCAGATTTTCACAATTCAAAAAGTTCATATTCCTATACAGAACCTAATAATATGTATGAATCTATCGACAAAAACATCATGTTTCGTGTTTTCAGAGCGCTATCTGCAGTTATATGAAGTTTGAAATAAGTCAAAATTACCACATTCTGAGCAGTTTCAAAGTATCGCAAATCACATAAATCTATCCAATACAACATAATACGCATGAATTCGTCCTCAAATGCACAAAATTTTGCGTTTCCAGTGAGTTATCAGCGTTTTTTCTAAGTCTCGTTGAGAAATTTTTGACTCTATAAATCTGCTCAGTAGCAGGATACTGCTTCAAAAGTGCGTTATATGGCAGAATCTAGCACCAAATACATCATATTTCGTGTTTTTAGTGTGCTATTCGCAGTTTAACAATCTTTGGAATAAGTCGAAATCACGCTTCCCCGCGCAGATTTCCACAATCAAAAAGTTTATATTTCTATTCAGGACCTCATAATATGTATGAATCTATCGACAAAAACATCATATTCCATGTTTTCAGAGCGCTATCTGCAGTTATATGAAGTTTGAGCAGTTTCAAAGTATCGCTAATCACATAAATCTATCCAATACAACATAAAACGCATGAATCCGTCCTCAAATGCACAAAATTTTGCGTTTCCAGCAAGTTATCAGCGTTTTTTCTGAGTCTCGTTGAGAAATTTTTGACTCTGTAAATCTGCTCAGAGGCAAGATTTTGCTTTAAAAGTGCGTTATATGGCAAAATCTAGCACCAAATACATTATATTTCGTGTTTTTAGTGTGCTATTCGCAGTTTGACAAGCTTTGGAATATGTCGAAATCACGCTTTTCCGCGCAGATTTTCACGATCAAAAAGTTCATATTTCCTATCAAGGACCTCATAATATGTATGAATCTATCGACAATAACATCTTATTTCATGTTTTCAGAGCGCTATTTGCAGTCATATGAAGTTTGAAATTAGTCGAAATCACCACATTCTGAGCAGTTTCAAAGTATCGCAAATCACATAAATCTATCCAATACAACATGATACGCATGAATCCGTCCTCAAATGCACAAAATTTTGCGTTTCCAGCGAGTTATCAGCGTTTTTTCTGAGTCTTGTTGAGAAGTTTTTGACTTGGTAAATCTGCTCAGAAGTAAGATTTTGCTTGAAAAGTGCGTTATATGGCAGAATCTAGCACCAGATACATTATATTTAGTGTTTTTAGAGTGCTATTCGCAGTTTTACAAACTTTGGAATAAGTCGAAATCACGCTTTTCCGCGCAGATTTTCCCAATCAAAAGTTTATATTCCTATCCAGGACCTCATAATATGTATGAATCCATCGACAAAAACATCAAATTTTGTGATTTCAGAGCGCTATCTGCAGTTATATGAAGTTTGAAATAAGTCAAAATCACCACATTCGAGCAGTTCCAAAGTATCGCAAATCACATAAATCTATCCAATACAACATAATACGCATGAATCCGTCCTCAAATGCACAAAATTTTGCGTTTCCAGCGAGTTATCAGCGTTTTTTCTTAGTCTCGTTGAGAAATTTTTGACTTGGTAAATCTGCTCAGAAGTAAGATTTTGCTTGAAAAGTGCGTTATATGGCAGAATCTAGCACCAGATACATTATATTTCGTGTTTTTAGAGTGCTATTCGCAGTTTTACAAACTTTGGAATAAGTCGAAATCACGCTTTTCCGCGCAGATTTTCACAATCAAAAAGCTAAAATTTTTATTCAGGACCTCATAATATGTATGAATCTATCGACAAAAAACATCATATTTCGTGTTTTTAGAGCGCTATCTGCAGTTATATGAAGTTTGAAATAAGGTCAAAATTACCACATTCTGAGCAGTTTCAAAGTATCGCAAATCACATAAATCTATCCAATACAACATAATACGCATGAATCCGTCCTCAAATGCACAGAATTTCGCGTTTCCAGCGAGTTATCAGCGTTTTTTCTTAGTCTCGTTAAGAAATTTTTGACTCTGTAAATGTGCTCAGAAAAAGAAATTTTGCTTCAAAAGTGTGTTATATGGCAGAATCTAGCACCAAATACATTATATTTCGTGTTTTTGGAGTGCTATTCGCCGTTTTACAAACTTTGGAATAAGTCAAAAATCAAGCTTTTCCGCGCAGATTTTCACAATCAAAAAGCTCATATTCCTATCCAGGACCTCATAATATGTATGAATCTATCGACAAAAACATCATATTTCGTGTTTTCAGAGCGCTATCTGCAGTTATATGAAGTTTGAAATAAGTAAAAATTACCACATTCTGAGCAGTTTCAAAGTATCGCAAATCACATAAATCTATCCAATACAACATAATACGCATGAATCCGCGCCAAATGCACAGAATTTTGCGTTTCCAGCGAGTTATCAGCGTTTTTTTTTGAGTCTCGTTGAGAAATTTTTGACTCTGTAAATCTGGTTAGAAGCAAGATTATGCTTCAAAAGTGCATTATATGACAGAAACTAGCACCAAATATATCATATTTCGTGTTTTAGAGTGCTATTCGCAGTTCTACAAACTTTGGAATAAAACGGAATCACGCTTTTCCGCGCAGATTTTCACAATCAAAAAGTTCATATTCCGTTTCAGGACCTCATAATATGTATGAATCTATCGACAAAACATCATATTTCGTGTTTTCAGAGCAATATCTGCAGTTATATGAAGTTTGAAATAAGTCTAAATAACCACATTCTGAGCAGTCTCAAAGTATCGCAAATCACATACATCTATCCAACACAACATAGTACGCATGAATCCGTCCTCAAATGCACAAAATTTTGCGTTTCCAGCGAGTTATCAGCGTCTTTTCTGAGCCTCGTTGAGAAATTTTTGACTCTGTAAATATGCTCTGAAGTAGGATCTTGCTTCAAAAGTGCGTTATAAGGCAAAATCTAGCTCCAAATACATCATATTTCGTGTTTTTAGAGTGCTATTCGCAGTTTTACAAACTTTAGAATAAGTCGAAATCACGCTTTTCCGCGCAGATTTTCACAATCGAAAAGTTCATATTCCTATTCAGGACCTCATAATATGTATGAATCTATCGACAAAAACATTATATTTCGTGTTTTCAGAGCGCAATCTGCAGTTATATGAAGTTTGAAATAAGTCAAAATTACCACATTCTGAGCAGTTTCAAAGTATCGCAAATCACAGAAATCTATTAAATAAAACATAATGCGCATGAATCCGTCCTCAAATGCACAAAATTTTGCGTTTCCAGCGAGTTATCAGCGTTTTTTCTGAGTCTCGTTGAGAAATTTCTGACTCTGTAAACCCGCTCAGAGGCAAGATTTTGCTTCAAAAATGCGTAATATGGCAAAATCTTGCACCAAATACATCATATTTCGTGTTTTCAGAGTGCTTTTCGCAGTTTTACAAACTTTGGAATAAGTCGAAATCACGCTTTTTCGCGCAGATTTCCGCTATCAAAAAGTTCATATTCCTTCATAGAACCTCATACTATGTATGAATCTATCAAAAAGAACATCACATTTTGTGTTTTCAGAGCGCTATCTGCAGTTATATGAAGTTTGAAATAAGTCAAAATTACCAAATTCTGAGCAGTTTTCAAAGTATCGCAAATCACATGAATCTATCCAATACAACATAATACGCATGAATCCGTCCTCAAATGCATGGAATTTTGCGTTTCCAGCGAGTTATCAGCGGTCTTTCTGAGTCTCGTTGAGAAATTTTTGACTCTGTAAATCTGCTCAGAGGCAAGATTTTCTTCAAAAGTGCGTTATATGGCAGAATCTAGCACCAATACATTATATTCCGTGTTTTTAGAGTGCTATTCGCAGTTTTACAAACTTTGGAATAAGTCGAAATCACGCTTTTCCGCGCATATTTTCACAATCAAAAAGCTCATATTCCTATTCAGGACCTCATACTATGTATGAATCTATCGACAAAAACATCATATTCCGTGTTTTCAGAGTGCTATCTGCAGTTATATGAAGTTTGAAATAAGTCAAAATTACCACATTCTGAGCAGTTCCAAAGTATCGCAAATCACATAAATCTATCCAATACAACATGATACGCATGAATCCGTCCCAAATGCACAGAATTTTGCATTTCCAGCGAGTTATCAGCGTTCTTTCTGAGTCTCGTTGAGAAATTTTTGACTCTGTAAATATGCTCTGAAGTAAGATTTTGCTTTCAAAGTGCATTATATGGCAGAATATAGCTCCAAATACATCATATTTCGTGTTTTTTAGAGTGCTATTCGCAGTTTTACAAACTTTGGAATTAGTCGAAATCATGCTATTCCGCGCAGATTTTCACAATCGAGAAGTTCATATTCCTATTCAGGACCTCATAATATGTATGAATCTATCGACAAAAACATCATATTTCATGTTTCCAGAGTGCTATCTGCAGTTATATGAAGTTTGAAATAAGTCAAAATTACCACATTCTGAGCAGTTTCAAAGTATCGCAAATCACAGAAATCTATTGAATACAACATAATGCGCATGAAAACTTCCTCAAATGCACAAAATTTCGCGTTTCCAGCGAGTTATCAGCGTTTTTTCTGAGTCTCGTTGAGAAATTCTGACTCTGTAAATCTGCTCAGAAGCAAGATTTTGCTTCAAAAATGCGTAATATGGCAGAATCTTGCACCAAATACATCATATTTCGTGTTTTCAGAGTGCTTCTCGCAGTTTTACAAACTTTGGAATAAGTCGAAATCACGCTTTTCCGCGCAGATTTCCGCTATCAAAAAGTTCATATTTCTATTCAGGACCTCATACTATGTATGAATCTATCTAAAAGAACATCATATTTCGTGTTTTCAGAGCGCTATCTGCAGTTATCTGAAGTTTGAAATAAGTCAAAATTACCACATTCTGAGCAGTTTCAAAGTATCGCAAATCACATAAATCTATCCGATACAACATAATACGCATGAATCCGTCCTCAAATGCACAGAATTTTGCGTTTCCAGCGAGTTATCAGCGATTTTTCTGAGTCTCGATAAGTAATTTTTTACTCTGTAAATCTGCTCAGAAGCAAAATTTTGCTTCAAAAGTGTGTATAATGGCAGAATATAGCACCAAATACATTATATTCCGTGTTTTTAGAGTGCTATTCGCAGTTTTACAAACTTTGGAATAAGTCAAAATCACGCTTTTCCGCGCAGATTTTCACAATCAAAAAGTTCATATTCCTATTCAGGACCTCATAATATGTATGAATCTATCGACAAAAACATCATATTTCGTGTTTTCAGAGCGCTATCTGCAGTTATATGAAGTTTGAAATAAGTCAAAATTACCACATTCTGAGCAGTTTCAAAGTATCGCAATTCACATAAATCTATCTATACAACATAATACGCATGAATCCGTCCTCAAATGCACAAAATTTTGCGTTTCCAGCGAGTTATCAGCGTTTTTTCTGAACCTCGTTGAGAAATTTCTGACTCTGTAAATCTGCTCAGAGGCAAGATTTGGCTTCAAAAGTGCGTTATATGGCAGAATCTTGCACCAAATACATTATATTCTGTGTTTTTAGAGAGCTATTCGCAGTTTTACAAACATTGGGATAAGTCGAAATCACGCTTTTCCGCGCAGATTTTCACAATCAAAAAGTTCATATTCCTATCCAGGACCTCATAATATGTTCGAATCTATCGACAAAAACATCATATTTCGTGTTTTCAGAGCGCTATCTGCAGTTATATGAAGTTTGAAATAAGTCAAAATTACCACATTCTGAGCAGTTTTGAAGTATCGCAAATCACATAAATCTATCCAATACAACATAATACGCATCAATCCGTCCTCGAATGCACAAAATTTTGCGTTTCGAGCGAGTTATCAGCGTTTTTTCCGAGTCTCGTTGAGAAATTCTCGACTCTGTAAATCTGCTCAGAAGCAAGATTTTCTCCAAAAGTGCGTTATATGGCAGAATCCAGTACCAAATACATCATATTTTGTGTTTTTAGTGTGCTATTTGCAGTTTGACAATCTTTGGAATAAGTCGGAATCACGCTTTTCCGCGCAGATTTTCACAATCAAAAAGTTCATATTCCTATTCAGGACCTCATAATATGTATGAATCTATCGACAAAAACATCATATTTCGTGTTTTCAGAGCGCTATCTGCTGTTATATGAAGTTTGAAATAAGTCAAAAAAACACATTCTGAGCAGTTTCAAAGTATCGCAAATCACATAAATCTATCCAATACAACATAATACGCATGAATTTGTCCTCAAATGCACAAAATTATGCGTTTCCAGCGAGTTATCAGCGTTTATTCTGAGTCTCGTTGAGAAATTTTTGACTCTGTAAATCTGCTCAGAAGCAAGATTTGGCTTCAAAAGTGCGTTATATGGCAGAATCTAGCACCAAATACATCATATTTCGTGTTTTTAGAGTGCTATTCGCAGTTTTACAATCTTTGGAATAAGTCGAAATCACGCTTCTCCGCGCAGATTTTCACAATCAAAAAGTTCATATTTCTATTCAGGACCTCATAATATGTATGAATCTATCGACAAAAACATCATATTCCATGTTTTCAGAGCGCTATCTGCAGTTATATGAAGTTTGAAATAAGTCAAAATTACCACATTCTGAGCAGTTTCGAAGTATCGCAAATCACATAAATCTATCCAATACAACATAATACGCATCAATCCGTCCTCGAATGCACAAAATTTTGCGTTTCGAGCGAGTTATCAGCCGTTTTTTCTGAGTCTCGTTGAGAAATTTTAGACTCTGTCAATCTGCTCATAAGCCAGATTTTCTCCAAAAGTGCGTTATATGGCAGAATCCAGTACCAAATACATCATATTTTGTGTTTTTAGTGTGCTATTTGCAGTTTGACAATCTTTGGAATAAGTCGGAATCACGCTTTTCCGCGCAGATTTTCACAATCAAAAAGTTCATATTCCTATTCAGGACCTCATAATATGTATGAATCTATCGACAAAAACATCATATTTCGTGTTTTCAGAGCGCTATCTGCTGTTATATGAAGTTTGAAATAAGTCAAAAAAACCACATTCTGAGCAGTTTCAAAGTATCGCAAATCACATAAATCTATCCAATACAACATAATACGCATGAATTTGTCCTCAAATGCACAAAATTATGCGTTTCCAGCGAGTTATCAGCGTTTATTCTGAGTCTCGTTGAGAAATTTTTGACTCTGTAAATCTGCTCAGAAGCAAGATTTGGCTTCAAAAGTGCGTTATATGGCAGAATCTAGCACCAAATACATCATATTTCGTGTTTTTAGAGTGCTATTCGCAGTTTTACAATCTTTGGAATAAGTCGAAATCACGCTTCTCCGCGCAGATTTTCACAATCAAAAAGTTCATATTTCTATTCAGGACCTCATAATATGTATGAATCTATCGACAAAAACATCATATTCCATGTTTTCAGAACGCTATCTGCAGTTATATGAAGTTTGAAATAAGTCAAAATTACCACATTTTGAGCAGTTTCAAAGTATCGCTAATCACATAAATCTATCCAATACAACATAATACGCATGAATTCGTCTTCAAATGCACAAAATTTTGCGTTTCCGGCAAGTTATCAGCGTTTTTTCCGAGTCTCGTTGAGAAATTTATGACTCTGTGAACCTGCTCAGAGACAAGATTTTGCTTCAAAAGTGCGTTATATGGCAAAATCTAGCACCAAATACATTATATTTCGTGTTTTTAGAGTGCTATTCGCAGTTTTACAAACTTTGGAATAAGTCAAAATCACGCTTTTTCGCGCAGATTTTCACAATCAAAAAGTTCATATTCCTATTCAGGACCTTATAATATGTATGAGTCTGTCGACAAAAACATCATATTTCGTGTTTTCAGAGCGCTATCTGCAGTTATATGAAGTTGGAAATAAGTCAAATTTACCACATTCTGAGCAGTTTCAAAGTATCGCAAATCACATAAATCTATCCAATACAACATAATACGCATGAATCCGTCCTTAAATGCACAAAATTTTGCCGTTTTCCAGCGAGTTATCAGCGTTGTTTCTGAGTCTCGTTGAGAAATTTTTGACTCTGTTAATCTGCTCTGAAGCAAGATTTTGCTTTAAAAGTGCGTTATATGGCAGAATATAGCTCCAAATACATTATATTCCGTGTTTTTAGAGTGCTATTCGCAGTTTTACAAACTTTGGATTGAGTCGAAATCATGCTATTCCGCGCAGATTTTCACAATCAAAAAGTTCATATTCCTATTCAGGACCTCATAATATGTATGAATCTATCGACAAAAACATCATATTTTGTGTTTTTCAGAGCGCTATCTGCAGTTATATGAAGTTTGAAATCAGTCAAAATTACCACATTCTGAGCAAATTCAAAGTATCGCAAATCACATAAATCTATCCAATACAACATGATACGCATGAATTTGTCCTCAAATGCACAAAATTTTGCGTTTCCAGCGAGTTATCAGCGTTTATTCTGAGTCTCGTTGAGAAATTTTTGACTCTGTAGATCTGCTCAGAAGCAAGATTTTGCTTCAAAAGTGCGTTATATGGCAGAATCTTGCACCAAATACGTTATATTCCGTGTTTTTAGAGAGCTATTCGCAGTTTTACAAACATTGGAATAAGTCGAAATCATGCTTTTCCGCGCAGATTTTCACAATCAAAAAGTTCATATTCCTATTCAGGACCTCATAATATGTTTGAATCTATCGACAAAAACATCATAATTCGTGTTTTCAGAGCGCTATCTGCAGTTATATGAAGTTTGAAATAAGTCAAAAAAACCACATTCTGAGCAGTTCCAAAGTATCGCAAATCACATAAATCTATCCAATACAACATAATACGCATGAATCCGTCCTCGAATGCACAAAATTTTGCGTTCCCAGCGAGTTATCAGCGTTTATTCTAAGTCTTGTTGAGAAATTTTAGACTCTGTCAATCTGCTCATAAGCAAGATTTTGCTCCAAAAGTGCGTTATATGGCAGAATCTAGTACCAAATACATCATATTTTGTGTTTTTTAGTGTGCTGTTTGCAGTTTGACAATCTTTGGAATAAGTCGGAATCACGCTTTTCCGCGCAGATTTTCACAATCAAAAAGCTCATATTCCTATTCAGGACTTCATAATATGTATGAATCTATCGACAAAAACATCATATTCCGTGTTTTCAGAGCGCTATCTTCTGTTATATGAAGTTTGAAATAAGTCAAAATTACCACATTCTGAGCAGTTTCAAACTATCGCAAATCACATAAATCTATACAATACAACATAATACGCATGAATTTGTCCTCAAATGCACAAAATTTTGCGTTTCCAGCGAGTTATCAGCGTTTATTCTGAGCCTCGTTGAGAAATTTTTGACCCTGTAAATCTGCTCAGAAGCCAGATTTGGCTTCAAAAGTGCGTTATATGGCAGAATCTAGCACCAAATACATCATATTTCGTGTTTCCAGAGTTCTATTCGCAGTTTTACAAACTTTGGAATAAGTCGAAATCACGCTTTTCCGCGCAGATCTTCACAATCAAAAAGTTCATATTCCTATTCAGGTTTTAATAATATGTATGAATCTATCGACAAAAACATCATATTCCATGTTCTCAGAGCGCTATCTGCAGTTATATGAAGTTTGAAATAAGTCAAAATTACCACATTCTGAGCAGGTTCAAAGTATCGCAAATCACATAAATCTATCCAATACAGCATAATACGCATGAATCCGTCCTCAAATGCACAAAATTTAGCGTTTCCAGCGAGTTATCAGCGTTTATTCTGAGTCTCGTTGAGAAATTTTTGACTCTGTAAATCTGCTCAGAAGCAAGATTTGGCTTCAAAAGTGCGTTATATGGCAGAATCTAGCACCAAATACATCATATTTCGTGTTTTCAGAGTGCTATTCGCAGTTTTACAAACTCTGGAATAAGTCGAAATCACGCTTTTCCGCGCAGATTTTCACAATCAAAAAGTTCATATTCCTATTCAGGTTTTCATAATATGTATGAATCTATCGACAAAATCATCATTTTCCATGTTTTCAGAGCGCTATCTGCAGTTATATGAAGTTTGAAATAAGTCAAAATTACCACATTCCGAGCAGGTTCAAAGTATCGCAAATCACATAAATCTATCCAATACAACATAATACGCATGAATCCGTCCTCGAATGCACTTAATTTTGCGTATCCAGCAAGTTATCAGCGTTTTTTCTGAGTCTCGTTGAGAAATTTTTGACTCTGTAAATCTGTTCAGTAGCAGGATTTTGCTTCAAAAGTGCGTTATATGGCAGAATCTAGCACCAAATACATCATATTTCGTGTTTTAAGAGTGCTTTTCGCAGTTTTACAATCTTTGGAATAAGTCGAAATCACGCTTCTCCGCGCAGATTTTCACAATCAAAAAGTTCATATTTCTATTCAGGACCCTCATAATATGTATGAATCTATCGACAAAAACATCATATTTCATGTTTTCAGAGCGCTATCTGCAGTTATATGAAGTTTGAAATAAGTCAAAATTACCACATTTTGAGCAGTTTCAAAGTATCGCTAATCACATAAATCTATCCAATACAACATAATACGCATGAATCCGTCTTCAAATGCACAAAATTTTGCGTTTCCAGCAAGTTATCAGCGGATTTTTCGAGTCTCGTTAAGAAATTTTTGACTCTGTAAATCTGCTCAGAGGCAAGATTTTGCTTCAAAAGTGCGTTATATGGCAAAATCTAGCACCAAATACATTATATTTCGTGTTTTTAGAGTGCTATTCGCAGTTTGACAAGCTTTGGAATAAGTCAAAATCACGCTTTTCCGCGCAGATTTTCACGATCAAGAAGTTCATATTCCTATTCAGGACCTCATGATATGTATGAATCCATCGACAAAAACATCATATCTCGTGTTTTAAGAGAGCTGTATGCAGTTATATGAAGTTTGAAATAAGTCAAAATTACCACATTCTGAGCAGTTTCGAAGTATCGCAAATCACGTAAATCTATCCAATACAACATAATACGCATGAATCCGTTCTGAAATGCACAAAATTTTGCGTTTCCAGCGAGTTATCAGCGTTTTTTCCGAGTCTCGTTGAGAAATTCTCGACTCTGTAAATCTGCTCAGAAGCAAGATTTTTCAAATGCACAAAATTTTGCGTTTCTGGCGAGTTATCAGCGTTCCTTCTGAGTGCGTTATATGGCGGAATCTAGCACCAAATACATCATATATCGTGTATTCAGAGTGCTATTCGCAGTATTACAAGCTTTGGAATAAGTCGAAATCACGCTTTTCCGCGCAGATTTTCACAATCAAAAAGTTCGTATTCCTATTCAGTACCTCAGTATCGCATATCACATGAATCTATCCAATACAACATAATACGCATGAAACCGTCCTCAATTGCACAAAATTTTGCGTTTCCAGCGAGTTATCAGCGTTTTTTCTTAGTCTCGTTGAGAAATTTTTGATTATGTCAATCTGCTCAGAAGTAAGATTTTGCTTCAAAAGTACGTAATATGGCAGAATCTAGCACCAAATACATCATATTTCGTGTTTTTAGAGTGCTATTCGCAGTTTTACAAACTTTGAAAAAAGTCGAAATCACGCTTTTCCGTGCCGATTATCACAATCAAAGAGTTCATATTCCTATCCAGGACCTTATAATATGTATGAATCTATCGACAAAAACATCATATTCCGTGTTTTCAGAGTGCTATCTGCAGTTATATGAAGTTTGAAATAAGTCAAAATTATCACATTCTGAGCAGTTTCAAAGTATCTCAAATCACATAAATCTTTTCAATACAACATAATACGCAAGAATCCGTCCTCGAATGCACAAAATTTTGCGTTTCCAGCGAGTTACCAGCGTTTTTTTCTCAGTCTCGTTGAGAAATTTTTGACTCTGTTAATCTGCTTAGAGGCAAGATTTTGCATCAAAAGTGCGTTATATGGCAGAATCTAGCACCAAATACATCATATCTCGTGTTTTCAGAGTGCTATTCAAAGTTTCACAAACTTTGGAATAAGTCGAAATCACGCTATTCCGCGCAGATTTTCACATTCAAAAAGTTCATATTTCGTATTTTCAGAGCGCTATCTGCAGTTATATGAAGTTTGAAAAAAGTCAAAATTACCACATTCCGAGCAGTTTCGAAGTATCGCAAATCACATGAATCTATCCAATACAACATAATACGCATGAATCCGTCCTCAAATGCACAAAATTGTGCGTTTCCAGCGAGTTATCAGCGTTTCTTCTGAGTCTCGTTGAGAAATTTTTGACTCTGTAAATCTGCTCAGTAGCAGGATTTTGCTTCAAAAGTGCGTTATATGGCAGAATCTAGCACCAAATACATCATATTTTGTGTTTTCAGAGTGCTATTCGCAGTTTTACAATCTTTGGGATAAGTCGAAATCACGCTTCTCCGCGCAGATTTTCACAATCAAAAAGTTTATATTTCTATTCAGGACCTCATAATATGTATGAATCTATCGACAAAAAAATCATATTTTGTGTTTTCAGAGCGCTATCTGCAGTTATATGAAGTTTGAAATAAGTCAGAATTACCACATTCTGAGCAGTTTCAAAGTATCGCAAATCACATAAACCTATCCATTACAACATAATACGCATGAATCCGTCCTCAAATACACAAAATTTTGCGTTTCCAGCGAGTTATCAGCGTTTTTTTCTCAGTCTCGTTGAGGAATTTTTGACTCTGTAAATCTGCTTAGAGGCAAGATTTTGCTTCAAAAGTGCGTTATATGGCAGAATCTAGCACCAAATACATCATATTTCGTGTTTTTAGAGTGCTATTCGCAGTTTTAAAAACTTTGGAATAAGTCGAAATCACGCTTTTCCGCGCAGATTATCACAATCTAAAAGTCCATATTCCTATTCAGGACCTCATAATATGTATGAATTCATCGACGGAAACATCATATTTTGTGCTTTCAGAGCGCTATCGGCAGTTATATGAAGTTTGAAATAAGTCAAAATCACCACATTCTGAGCAGTTCGCGAAGTATCGCAAATCACATAAATCTATCCAATACAACATAATACGCATGAATCCGTCAGCAAATGCACGGAATTTGCGTTCCCAGCGAGTTATCAGCGTTTTTTCTAAGTCTCGTTGAGGAATTTTTGACTCTGTAAATCTGCTCAGAGGTAAGATTTTGCTTCAAAAGTGCGTTATATAGCAGAATCTTGCACCGAATACATTATATATCGTGTTTTTAGAGTGCTATTCGCAGTTTTACAAACTCTGGAATAAGTCGAAATCACGCTTCTCCGCGCCGATTTTCACAAATAAAAAGTTCATATTCCCATTCAGGACCTCATAATATGTATGAATCTATCGACAAAAACATCATATTCCATGTTTTCAGAGCGCTATCTGCAGTTATATGAAGTTTGAAATAAGTCAAAATTACCACATTCTGAGCAGTTTCAAAGTATCGCAAATCACATAAATCTATCCAATACAACATAATACGCATGAATCCGTCCTCAAATGCACAAAATTTTCCGTTTCCAGCGAGTTATCAGCGTTTTTTCTGACTCTCGTTGAGAAATTCTCGACTCTGTAAATCTGCTCAGAAGCAAGATTTTTCAAATGCACAAAATTTTGCGTTTCTGGCGAGTTATCAGCGTTTCTTCTGAGTGCGTTATATGGCGGAATCTAGCACCAAATACATCATATATCGTGTATTCAGAGTGCTATTCGCAGTATTACAAACTTTGGAATTTAGTCGAAATCACACTTTTCCGCGCAGATTTTCACGATCAAGAAGTTCGTATTCCTATTCAGTACCTCAGTATCGCAAATCACATGAATCTATTCAATACAACATAATACGCATAAAACCGTCCTCAATTGCACAAAATTTTGCGTTTCCAGCGAGTTATCAGCGTTTTTTCTTAGTCTCGTTGAGAAATTTTTGACTGTGTCAATCTGCTCAGAAGTAAGATTTTGCCTCAAAAGTACGTTATATGGCAGAATCTAGCACCAAATACATCATATTTCGTGTTTTTAGAGTGCTATTCGCAGTTTTACAAACTTTGAAAAAGTCGAAATCACGCTTTTCCGCGCTGATTTTCACAATCAAAGAGTTCATATTCCCATTCAGGACCTCATAATATGTATGAATCTATCGACAAAAACATCATATTCCGTGTTTTCAGAGCGCTATCTGCAGTTATATGACGTTTGAAATAAGTCAAAATTACCACATTCTGAGCAGTTTGAAAGTATCAACACAAGAAGTAGATGTCAAAAAATATGTCGCTGAACTTTGTCCAGAAGTTTCGATTGAAAAATTGAATTCGAAGTATCCAGAACAGTATTCGTCCTTCAAAGTTCAGTTTATCATGACAACAAAGAGAAAATTATGAATCCCTCATTTTGGCCTACTGGGACTTGTATCAAGCCTTTTTTCAACGGATCCTCGCATCCAAAGACAAATTTCAACCCCTTATATCAAATTGCTTTTCCCATATGAAAATAATTGAAAAAGTTGATAAATGCAAATTCTAATGTAAGTATATTTCACATCAATGTTCAGTCATTAACGAATAAGACAGATCAGATAATACTTTTTTTAAATGAATACTCTTTCGACATAGTATGTGTAACTGAGCACTGGCTCGATATTAATTCACTCAAAACTGTAAATTTATTACCTTATATATTAATATCATCCTTTTGCAGAGAACCTGGTAAACATGGCGGAGTGGCTAGCTTTGTCAAAAATTGCTCTTATTTTAAATCTATCAATTTGGACGATTTCAATGTTGCTTCTAACATTGAAATGAGTGCTGTGGAATTAATCAGCCAAAATATTGTTCTGATTGCTGTTTATAGAACAGGTTTGGGAAGATTTGATATTTTCATGACAAAATTTGAAGATATGCTCAATAAATACAGGTGCCATAACAGAAAATTTATATTAGCTGGAGATTTCAATATTGAATTTGCTGAAAGAATCTCGAATAAAAATGCAGTAGAGTTCATAAATTTGATAACTTCTTTTGGTCTTCAAATTAGCATAAATGAGCCAACGCGAATTACAAAAAACACCAGCAGTTGCATAGATAACTTTTTAACAAATGTGAGTGCAGACTTTAAAGTGGGTGTGACGGAACCGGGCCTATCTGATCACAAGGGTCAATATTTTGTCTCGCTTAATAATACTGGTAACAATGAAAAACTTAAATCTACAACAGTAAGGTCTTTTACTCAAAAAAATATCTTATATTTTAAAACAGCTTTGAATGATACAAATTTTCATGATGTTTTTATCAACTGTACACTTTCAGTTGAGGAATATTCGAACTCCATGATCAATTGGTTGTCTAATTTAATAGATATATACTTTCTATTGCAAAAATGTCGAATTAAACCGAGATCTCCTCCAGTAAGCTGGTTTGATTCACAACTTGCTCACATGCGACAAGTAATATCTTACTTACAAATCTGCTTTAATAGTACAAAAAACTATCACTATTTTAAGCTCTATGAATTGAAATTAAAAGAGTATAGAACCGAAATTGAGCGTAGTAAACGGAATGCTTACAATACATTTATTCAAAATTCAAATAATACAGGCAAAGATGCTTGGCGTTTAATAAATTTTGAACGTAATAAATTGGTTGAAGATAAATTACATTCAGATCTTACACCCGATGATTTCAATAAATACTTTACTAACGTGGCAGTTAATGTTATAGAAAAAATCTCAAATGATAATCTCGAAGCGCAAGATATTTTGATGAGTACTGACAATATCACAATCAATTTCTCTTTACAACCTACAGATGTTGTTGAGGTTCATAAATCAATTGAATCATTAAAAAATTCGAATTGTCTTGACATTTACAATATAAGCAATGATTTTTTGAAGAAGATTATTGAGTATATTGTTGAACCTTCAACGATGTTCATAAATAAATGTTTTGAGGATGGTACATATCCTGCCAGTTTAAAAAAAAACAAAGGTCATTCCAGTCTTCAAAAAAGATGATCAGAATAAGGCTGAAAATTATAGACCCATTTCTATCATACCAACGCTTTAAAAAGTTGTTGAAATAATTATTAAAAATAGATTAATCTCATACTTTGAAATGGATAATTCAATAAGTGAGCAGCAATATGGCTTCCGTACTGGACGTTCAACAACTCAAGCCGTTTATAATATCATACAAAATTTAATTGAAGGCCTAGAAAAGGGTCATCACATGGAAATCACACAGTGTGACCTTTCCAAGGCTTTTGACTGTGTGTCTCATGCTATATTACTCAAGAAATTGGAATATTACGGTATTACTGGCACACCTTTGAAATTATTCAATTTATATTTACAAAATAGAATTCAATGTGTAAGTACCAATGGCACATTTTCAGACTTTAGAAATATAGACCCATGGGGTTCCGCAAGGCTCAATTCTGGGTCCGTTACTCTTCTTGATATATATAAATGATTTTAGCAACTTTATTAAACCATGTGATTGTATACTTTTTGCTGATGACACGACACTCATTAGAAGTGTTCCAAATTATGAGACACTTCTCATTGATAGTGCTTTGATGCTGCAAAGAGCTAAGGACTGGTTTGCTGCTAATTGTTTGTTACTGAATAAAGAAAAAACGCAGCAATTATTAGTTTCGAATGATACTACTAGTAATGCTGGAAAATTCATATCAGTTCTGGGCTTGCACATTGAATCATCTTTGAATGGTTTTACACACATACAGTATATTAGCAAAGAATTATCAAGCGTATTATTTTAACTCAGAAGATTGAGAAACCTGATTGATTTAAACAACTTAAAAATAGCCTATTTTGCTTTGTTCAACTCAATTATATCCTACGGGATTATATTGTGGGGTAATTCAGTCCATGCCATTAAAATTTTTCGCTTGCAAAAAACAGCAATTAGAATAATAAGTGGCCTCAACGCTAGGGATCATTGTCAGAATGCTTTCGTCAAATTAGGGATTATGACTTTTCCTTCATTATAAATTTTTCATTCTCTAATAGAAATTCATAAAACTAGAAGAAATTACTTCAGAAACAAAAATATACACTCATATGATACTAGATCTGCTGACTTATTGAGAAAACCTTGTTTCAGATTACAAAAATCGGAAAATAATACTCTTAATCCAGGCTTATTCAACATCTTACCTGAAAGTATTAGTAATTTGAATTTAAGAAAATTTAGAGTAGTAATAAAAAAATTTCTGATTAGTAAATCCTTTTACGACATAAATGAATTTATAACTTATAAATTCAATGAAAATGAGTTTTGATGTTGAATAAACTTACTATTCTTATATTTTTACTTTGTTCGATACTGACATGTTACAAACAATATTTTTTATGTAAAGTAATGAAATATACAATATACAATATACAATATACAATATCCCAAATTACATTAATCTATCCAATGCAACATATCACGCATGGATCCGTTCTCAAATGCACAAAATTTTGCGTTTTCAGCGAGTTATCAGCGTTTCTTCTGAGTCTCGTTGAGAAATTTTTGACTCTGTAAATCTGCTCAGAAGCAAGATTTTGCTTCAAAAGTGCGTTATATGGCTAAATCTAGCACCAAATACATCATATTTCGTGTTTTTAGAGTACCATTCTAAGTTTTACAAACTTTGGAATAAGTCAAAATCACGCTTTTCCGCGCAGATTTTCACAATCAAAAAATCCATATTCCTATTCAGGACCTCACAATATGTATGAATCTATCAACAAAATCATCATATTTCGTGTTTTCAGAGCGCTATCTGCAGTTATATGAAGTTTGAAATAAGTCAAAATTACCACTTTCTGAGCAGTTTCAAAGTATCGCAAATCACATTAATCTATCCAATACAACATCATACGCATGAATCCGTCCTCAAATGCACGGAATTTTGCGTTTCCAGCAAGTTATCAGCGTTTTTTCTGAGTCTCGTTGAGAAATTTTTGACTCTGTAAATCTGCTTAGAAGCAAGATTTTGCTTCAAAAGTACGTTATATGACAGAAACTTGCACCAAATACATCATATCCCGTGTTTTTAGAGTGCTATCTGCAGTTCTACAAACTTTGGCATAGGTCGAAATCACGCTTTTCCGCGCAGATTTTCACTATCAAAAAGTTCATATTCCTATTCAGGACCTCATAATATGTATGGATCTATCAACAAAAACATCATATTTTGTGTTTTCAGAGCGCTATCTGCAGTTATATAAAGTTTTGGGTAAGTCAAAATTACCACTTTCTGAGCAGTTTTAAAGTATCGCAAATCACATGAATCTATCCAATACAACATCATACGCATGAATCCGTCCTCAAATGCACGGAATTTTTGCGTTTCCAGCAAGTTATCAGCGTTTTTTCCGAGTCTTGTTGAGGAATTTTTGACTCTGTAAATCTGCTCAGAAGCAAGATTTTGCTTCAAAAGTGCGTTATATGACAAAATCTTGCACCAAATACATCATATTTCGTGTTTTTTAGAGTGCTATTCGCAGTTTTACAAACTTTGGAATAAGTCAAAATCACGCTTTTCCGCGCAGATTTTCATCATCAAAAAGTTCATATTCCTACTGAGGACCTCATAATATGTATGAATCCATCGACAAAAACATCATATTTCAAGTTTTCAGAGCGCTATCTGCAGTTATATGAAGTTTGAAATAGGTCAAAATTACCATATTCTGAGCAGTCTCAAAGTATCGCAAATCACATAAATCTATCCAATACAACATAATACGCATGATCCGTCCTCAATTGCACAAAATTTCGCGTTTCCAGCGAGTTATCAGCATTTTGTTTGAGTCCCGTTGAGAAATTTTTGACTCTGTAAATCTGCTCAGAAGCAAGATTTTGCTCCAAAAGTGCGTTATATGGCAGAATCTAGCACCAAATACATCATATATCGTGTTTTTAGAGTGCTATTCGCAGTTTTACAAACTTTGGGATAAGTCGAAATCACGCTTTTCCGCGTAGATTTCCACAATCAAAAAGTTCTTATTTCTATCCAGGACCTCCTAATATGTATGAATCTATCAACAAAAACATCATATTCCGTGTTTTCAGAGCGCTATCTGCAGTTATATGAAAGTTTGAAATAAGTCAAAATTACCACATTCTGAGCAGTTTCAAAGTATCGCAAATCACATAAATCTATCCAATACAACATAATACGCATGAATTCGTCCTCAAATGCACAAAATTTTTCGTTTCCAGCGAGTTATCAGCGTTTTTTCTGAGTCTCGTTGAGAAATTTTTGATTCTGTAAATCTGCTCAGAAGCAAGATTTTGCTTCTTAAATGCGTTATATGGCAGAATCTAGCACCAAATACATCATATTTTGTGTTTTTAGAGTGCTATTCGCAGTTTTAGAAACTTTGGAAAAAGTCGAAATCACGCTTTTCCGCGCAGATATTCACAATCTAAAAGTCCATATTCCTATTCAGGACCTCATAATATGTATGAATTCATCGACAAAAACATAATTTATCGTGTTTAAAGAGCGCTATCTGCAGTTATATGAAGTTCAAAATAAGTCAAAATTACCACATTGTGAGTAGTTTCAAAGTATCCAAATCACATTAATCTATCCAATACAACATATTACGCATGGATCCGTCTTCAAATGCAAAAAATTTCGCGTTTCCAGCGAGTTATCAGCGTTTTTTCTGGGTCTCGTTGAGAAATTTTTGACTCTGTAAATCTGCCCAGAAGCAAGAATTTGCTTCAAAAGTGCGTTATATGGCAGAATCTAGAACCAAATACATCATATTTCGTGATTTAGAGTGTCATTCTTAGTTTCACAAACTTCGGAATGAGTCGATATCACGCTTTTCCGCGCAGATTTTCACACTCAATAAGTTCATATTCCTATTCAGGACCTCATAATATGTATGAATCTATCGACAAAAACATCGTATTTCGTGTTTTCAGAGCGCTATCTGCAGTTATATGAAGTTTGAAATAGATCAAAATTACCACATTCTGAGCAGTTTCAAAGAATCGCAAGTCAAATAAATCTATCCAATACAACATAATACGCATGAATCCGTTCTCAGATGCACTGAATTTTGCGTTTCCAGCGAGTTATCAGCGTTTTTTCTGAGTCTCGTTGAGAAATTTTTGACTCTGTAAATCTGCTAGAAGCAAGAATTTGCTTCTAAAATGCGTTATATGGCAGAATCTAGCACCAAATACATCATATATCGTGTTTTTTAGAGTGCTATTCGCAGTTTTACAAACTTTGGAATAAGTCGAAAACACGCTTTTCCGTGCAGATTTCCACAATCAAAAAGTTCATATTCCTATTCAGGACCTCATAATATGTATGAATCTATCGACAAAAACATCATATTTCGTGTTTTCAGAGCGCTATCTGCAGTTATATGAAGTTTGAAATAAGTCAAAATTACCACATTCTGAGCAGTTTCAAAGTATCGCAGATCACATAAATCTATCCAATACAACATAATACGCATGAATCCGTCCTCAAATGCACAAAATTTTGCGTTTCCAGCAAGTTAACAGCGTTTTTTTCTGAGTCTCGTTGAGAAATTTTTGACTCTGTAAATCTGCTAAGAAGCAAGATTTTGCTTTAAAAGTGCGTTATATGGCAGAATCTAGCACCAAATACATCATATATCGTGTTTTTAGAGTGCCATTCTTAGTTTTACGAACTCTGGAATAAGTCGATATCACGCTTTTCCGCGCCAATTTTCACTATCACAAAGTTCATATTCCTATTCAGGACCTCATAATATGTATGAATCTATCGACAATAACATCATATTTCGAGTTTTCAGAGCGCTATCTGCAGTTAAACGGAGTTTGATATAAGTCAAAATTACCATATTTTGAGCAGTCTCAAAGTATCGCAAATCACATAAATCTATCCAATATAACATAATACGCATGAACTTGTCCTCAAATGCACAAAATTTTGCGTTTCCAGCGAGTTATCAGCGTTTATTCTGAGTCTCGTTGAGAAATTTTTGACTCTGTAGATCTGCTCAGAAGCAAGATTTTGCTTCAAAAGTGCGTTATATGGCAGAATCTTGCACCAAATACGTTATATTCCGTGTTTTTAGAGAGCTATTCGCAGTTTTACAAACATTGGAATAAGTCGAAATCATGCTTTTCCGCGCAGATTTTCACAATCAAAAAGTTCATATTCCTATTCAGGACCTCATAATATGTTTGAATCTATCGACAAAAACATCATAATTCGTGTTTTCAGAGCGCTATCTGCAGTTATATGAAGTTTGAAATAAGTCAAAAAAACCACATTCTGAGCAGTTCCAAAGTATCGCAAATCACATAAATCTATCCAATACAACATAATACGCATGAATCCGTCCTCGAATGCACAAAATTTTGCGTTCCCAGCGAGTTATCAGCGTTTATTCTAAGTCTTGTTGAGAAATTTTAGACTCTGTCAATCTGCTCATAAGCAAGATTTTGCTCCAAAAGTGCGTTATATGGCAGAATCTAGTACCAAATACATCATATTTTGTGTTTTTAGTGTGCTGTTTGCAGTTTGACAATCTTTGGAATAAGTCGGAATCACGCTTTTCCGCGCAGATTTTCACAATCAAAAAGCTCATATTCCTATTCAGGACTTCATAATATGTATGAATCTATCGACAAAAACATCATATTCCGTGTTTTCAGAGCGCTATCTTCTGTTATATGAAGTTTGAAATAAGTCAAAATTACCACATTCTGAGCAGTTTCAAACTATCGCAAATCACATAAATCTATACAATACAACATAATACGCATGAATTTGTCCTCAAATGCACAAAATTTTGCGTTTCCAGCGAGTTATCAGCGTTTATTCTGAGCCTCGTTGAGAAATTTTTGACCCTGTAAATCTGCTCAGAAGCCAGATTTGGCTTCAAAAGTGCGTTATATGGCAGAATCTAGCACCAAATACATCATATTTCGTGTTTCCAGAGTTCTATTCGCAGTTTTACAAACTTTGGAATAAGTCGAAATCACGCTTTTCGCGCAGACTTTCACAATCAAAAAGTTCATATTCCTATTCAGGACCTTATAATATGTATGAATCTATCGACAAAAACATCATATTCCGTGTTTTAAGAGCGCTATCTGCAGTTATATGGAGTTTGAAATAAGTCAAAATTACCACTTTCTGAGCAGTTTCAAAGTATCGCAAATCACATAAATCTATCCAATACAACATCATACGCATGAATCCGTCCTCAAATACACAAAATTTTGCGATTCCGGCAAGTTATCAGCGTTTTTTCTGAGTCTCGTTGAGGAATTTTTGACACTGTGAATCTGCTTAAGAGCAAGATTTTGCTCCAAAAGTGCGTTATATGACAGAATCTTGCACCAAATACATTATATTTCGTGTTTTTAGAGTGCTATTCGCAGTTTTACAAACTTTGGAATAAGCCGAAATCACGCTTTCCCGTGCAGAGTTTCATTATCAAAAAGTTCTTATTCCTATTCAGGACCTCATAATATGTATGAATCTATCGACAAAAACATCATATTTCGAGTTTTCAGAGCGCTATCTGCAGTTATATGAAGTTTTATATAAGTCAAAATTACCATATTCTGAGCAGTTTGAAAGTATCGCAAATCACTTAAATCTATCCAATACAACATAATACACATAAATCCGTCCTCAAATGCAAAAAATTCTGAGTTTCCAGCGAGTTATCAGCGTTATTCCTGAGTCTCGTTGAGAAATTTTTGACTTTGTGAATCTGCTCAGAAGCAAGATTTCGCTTCAAAAGTACGTTATATGGCAGAATCTAGCACCAAATACATCATATTGCGTGTTTTCAGAGTGCTATTCGCAGTTGTCCAAACTTTGGAATGAGTCGATATCACGCTTTTCCGCCCAGATTTTCAAAATCAAAAAGTTCATATTGCTATTCGGGACCTCATAATATGTATGAATCTATCGACAAAAACATCATATTTTGTGTTTCCAGAGCGCTATCTGCAGTTATATGAAGTTTGAAATAAGTCATAATTACCACATTCTGAGCAGTTTCAAAGTATCGCAAATCACATAGATCCATCCAATACAACATAATACGCATTAATTCGTCCTCAAATGCACAAAATTTTGCGTTTCCAGCGAGTTATCAGCGTTTTTTCTTAGCCTCGTTGAGAAGTTTTTGACTCAGTAAATCTGCTCAGAAGCAAGATTCTGCGCCAAAAGTGCGTTATATGGCAGAATCTAGCACCAAATACATCATATTTCGTGTTTTTAGAGTGCTATTCGCAGTTTTACAAACTCTGGAATAACTCGAAATCACGCTTTTCCGCGCAGATTTTTACAATCAAAAAGTTCATATTCCTATTTAGGCCTTCATAATATGTATGAATCTATCGAGAAAAACATCATATTTCGTGTTTTGAAAGTGCTATCTGCAGTTATATGAAGTTTGAAATAGGTCAAAATTACCACATTCTGAGCATTTTTAAAGTATCGCAAATTACATTGATCTATCCAATACAACATATCACGCATGAATCCATCCTCAATTGCACTGAATTTTTCGTTTCCAGCAAGTTATCAGCGTCTTTTCTTAGTCGCGTTGAGAAATTTTTGACTCTGTAAATCTGCTCAGAAACAAGATTTTGCTTCAAAAGTGCGTTATATGGCAGAATCTAGCACCAGATACATCATATTTCGTGTTTTTAGAGTGCTATTCCCAGTTTTACAAACTTTGGAATAAGTCGAAATCACGCTTTTCCGCGCAGATTTTCACAAGCAAAAAGTCCATTTTCCCATTCAGGACCTCATAATAGGTATGAATCTATTGACAGAAACATCATATTTCGTGTTTTCAGAGCGCTATCTGCAGTTATATGAAGTTTGGAATGAGTCAAAATTACCACATTCTGAGCAGTTTGGAAGTATCGCAAATCACTTAAATCTATCCAATACAACATAATACACATGAATCCGTCCTCAAATGCACAAAATTTCAAGTTCCCAGCGAGTTACCAGCGTTATTTCTGAGTTTCGTTGAGAAATTTTTGACTCTGTAAATCTGCTCAGAAGCAAGATTTCGCTTCAAAAGTACGTTATATGGCAGAATCTAGCACCAAATACATCATATTGCGTGTTTTTAGTGTGCTATTCGCAGTTCTACGAACTTTAGAATGAGTCGAAATCACGCTTTTCCGCGCAGATTTTCACAATCAAATAGTTCATATTGCTATCCAGGACTTCATAATATGTATGAATCTATCGACAAAAACATCATATTTCGTGTTTCCAGAGCGCTATCTGCAGTTATATGAAGTTTGAAATAAGTCAAAATTACCACATTCTGAGCAGTTTCAAAGTATCGCAAATCACATAAATCTATCCAATACAACATAATACGCATGAATCCGTCCCCAAATGCACAAAATTCTGCATTTCCAGCGAGTTATCAGCGTTTTTTCTTAGTCTCGTTGATAAATTTTTGACTCTGTCAATCTGCTCAGAAGCAAGATTTTGCTTCAGAAGTGCGTTATATGCTTAGATCATAAATAATATCCAGATGGAAGGAACTGCGAACGGGTACGACGTAAAGAGATTGAAGATATATTGTGAGAAAGCTAAAGAAATGAACTGCGCAAGCGTGACAATAATCAAATTCCGGTTTGTCAAGCCTCCAAAATGTCAAACACATGATGTAATGTGTTTTTATTTCTGTGAAAAATATTTATATCCATTCACCGTTTCCTAGTACATCTTCCTGACATTACTTTTATAAATGGCAAAAGAAATTCGATAGACATGCGCAGTTCGTTTCACTTCATTTCTCTTTCATTATATTTTAATTATTTGTCCCTCTGACGTAACCTATATTTTCCTCTCTTTCTGGCATAATCGTTCGCAAAAATGTGTTGTGTGATATAGGACTCCTCCCATCTAGATATTATTTATGATCTGAGGTTATATGGCAGAATCTAGCACCAAATACATCATATTTCGTGTTTTTTGAGTGCTATTCGCAGTTTCACAGACTCTGGAATAAGTCGAAATCACGCTTTTTCGCGCAGATTCTCACAATCAAAACGTTCATATTCCTATTCAGGACCTCATAATATGTATGAATTTATCGACAACATCATATTCCGTGTTTTCAGAGCGCTATCTGCAGTTATATGAAGTTTGAAATAAGTCAAAATTACCACATTCTGAGCAGTTTCAAAGTATCGCAAATCACAAAATTCTATCTAATACAACATAAAACGCATTAATCTGTCCTCGAATGCACAAAATTTTGCGTTTCCAGCGAGTTATCAGCGTTTTTCCTGAGTCTCGTTGAGAAATTTTTGATTCTGTTAATCTGCTCAGAAGCAAGATTTTGCTTCAGAAATGCGTTATATGGCAGAATCTAGCACCAAATACATCATATTTCGTGTTTTTAGAGCGCTATTTGCAGTTTTACAAACTTTGGAATAAGTCGAAATTACGCTTCTCCGCGCAGATCTTCACAATTAAAAAGTTCATATTCTCATTCAGGAACTCATGATATGTATGAATCCATCAGCCATATCATCATATCTCGTGTTTTCAAAGCGCTATCAGCAGTTATAAGAAGTTTGAAATAAGTCAAAATTACCACATTCTGAGCAGTTTCAAAGAATCACAAATCACATAAATCTATCTAATACAACATAATACGCATGAATTCGTTCTTGAATGCACAGAATTTTGCGTTTCCAGCGAGTTATCAGCGTTTCATCTTAGTCTCGTTGAGAAATTTTTGGATCTGTAAATCTGCTCAGAAGCAAGATTTTGCTTCAAAAGTGCGTTATATGGCAGAATCGAGCACCAAATACATTATATTTCGTGTTTTCTGAGTGCTATCCGCAGTTTTACAAACTTTGGAATAAGTCGAAATCACGCTTTTACGCGCAGATTTTCACAAGCAAAAAGTTCATATTCCTATTCGGGACCTCATAATATGTATGATTCTATCAACAAAAACATCATATTCCGTGTCTTAAGAGCGCTATCTGCAGTTACATGAAGTTTGAAATAAGTCAAAATTACCACATTCTGAGCAGTTTCAAAGTATCGCAAATTACATTAATCAATCCAATACAACATATTACGCATGAATCCGTCCTGAAATGCCCAAAATTTTGCGTTTCCAGCGAGTTATCAGCGTTTATTCTGAGTCTTGTTGAGAAATTTCTGACTCTGTAAATCTGCTCAGAAGCAAGATTTTGCTTCAAAAGTGCGTTATATGGCAGAATCTAGCACCAAACACATCATATTCCGTGTTTTTAGAGTGCTATTCGCAGTTTTACAAACTTTGGAATAAGTCGAAATCACGCTTTTCCGCGCAGATTATCACAATCAAAAAGTTCATATTCCTATTCGGGACCTCATAATATGTATGAATCTATCGACAAAAACATCATATTTCGTGTTTTAAGAGTGATATCTGCAGTTATATGAAGTTTGAAATAAGTCAAAATTACCACATTCTGAGCAGTTTCAAAGTATCGCAAATTACATTAATCTCTCCAATACAACATGATACGCATGGAGCCGTCCTCAAATCCACAAAATTTTGCGTTTCCAACGAGCTATCAGCGTTTTTTCTGAGTCTCGTTGAGAAATTTTTGACTCTGAAAATCTGCTCAGAAGCAAGATTTTGCTTCAAATGTGCGTTATATGACAGAATCTAGCACCAAATACATCATATTTCGTGTTCTTAGGGTGCTATTCGCAGTTTTACAAACTTTGGAATAAGTCGAAATCACGCTATTCCGCGCAGATTTTCACAATAAAAAATTTCATATTCCTTTTCAGGACCCCATAATTTGTATGAATCTATCGACAAAAACATCATATTTCGTGTTTTAAGGGCGCTATCTGCAGTTATATGAAGTTTAAAATAAGTCAAAATTACCACATTCTGAGCAGTTTCAAAGTATCGCAAATCACATAAATCCATCCAATACAACATAATACGCATGAATCCGTCCTCAAATGCACAAAATTTTTCATTTCCAGCGAGTTATCAGCGTTTTTTCTGAGTCTCGTTGAGAAATTTTTGACTCTGTTAATCTGCTTAGAAGCAAGATTTTGCTTCAAAAGTGCGTTATATGACAGAATCTTGCACCAAATACATCATATTTTGTGTTTCCAGTGTGCTATTCGCAGTTTTACAAACTTTGGAATAAGTCGAAATCACGCTTTTCCGCGCAAATTTTCACAATCAAAAAGTTCATATTCCTATTCAGGACCTCATAATATGTATGAATCTATCGACAAAAACATCATATTTCGTGTTTCTAGAGCGCTATCTGCAGTTATATGAAGTTTGAAATAAGTCAAAATTACCAAATTCTGAGCAGTTTGAAAGTATCGCAAATTACATAAATCTATCCAATACAACATAATACGCATGAATCCGTCCTCAAATGCACAAAATTTTAAGTTTTCAGCGAGTTATCAGCGTTATTTTTGAGTCTCGTTGAGAAATTTTTGACTCTGTAAATCTGCTTAGAAGCAAGATTTTGCTCAAAAGTGCGTTATATGACAGAATCTTGCACCAAATACATCATATTTTGTGTTTCCAGAGTGCTATTCGCAGTTTTACAAACTTTGGAATAAGTCGAAATCACGCTTTTCCGCGCAGATTTTCACAATAAAAAAGTTCATTTTACTATTCAGGACCTCATAATATGTATGAATCTATCGACAAAAACATCATATTTCGTGTTTTCAGAGCGCTATCTGCAGTTATATGAAGTTTGAAATAAGTCAAAATTACCAAATTCTGAGCAGTTTGAAAGTATCGCAAATCACTTAAATCTATCCAATACAACATAATACGCATGAATCCGTCCTCAAATGCACGAAATTTTAAGTTTTCAGCGAGTTATCAGCGTTATTTTTGAGTCTCGTTGAGAAATTTTTGACTCTTTAAATCTGCTCAGAAGCAAGATTTTCCTCCAAAAGTACGTTATATGGCAAAATCTAGCACAAAATACATCATATTGCGTGTTTTTAGAGTGCTATTCGCAGTTTCACAAACTTTGGAATTAGTCGAAATAACGCTTTTCCGCGCAGATTCTTACAATCAAAAAGTTCATATTGCTATTCAGGACTTTATAATATGTATGAATCTATCGACAAAAACATCATATTTCGTGTTTCCAGAGCGCTATCTGCAGTTATATGAAGTTTGAAATAAGTCAAAATTACCACATTCTGAGCAGTTTCAAAGTATCGCAAATCACATGAATCTATCCAATACAACATAATACGCATGAATATGTCCCCAAATGCCCAAAATTTTGCGTTTCCAGCGAGTTATCAGCGTTTTTTCTTAGTCTCGTTGAGAAATTTTTGACTCTGTAAATCTGCTCAGAAGCAATATTTTGCTTCAAAAGTGCGTTATATGCTTAGATCATAAATAATATCCAGATGGAAGAGACTGCGAACGGTTACGAAGGAAAGAAATGGGAGATATATTGTAAGAAAGCTAAAGAAATGAACTGCGCAAGCGTGACAATAATCAAATTTCGGTTTGTCAAGCCTCCAAAATGACAAACACATGATGTAATGTGTTTTTATTTCTGTGAAAAATATTTATATTCATTCACCGTTTCCTAGTACATCTTCCTAACATTACTTCTATAAATAGCAAAAGAAATTCGATAGACATGCGCAGTTCGTTTTACTTCATTTCTCTTTCATTATATTTTATTCCTTTGTCCCTCTGACGTAACCTATATTTTCCTCTCTTTCTGGCATAACCGTTCGCAAAAATGTGTTGTGTGATATAGGACTCCTTCCATCTAGATATTATTTATGATCTAAGGTTATATGGCAGAATCTAGCACAAAATACATCATATTTCGTGTTTTCAGAGTGCTATTCGCCGTTTCACAAACTCTTAAATAAGTCGAAATAACGCTTTTCCGCGCAAATTTTCACAATCAAAAAGTTCATACTCCTATTCAGGACCTCATTATATGTATGAATCTATCGAGAAAAACATCATATTTCGTGTTTTAAAAGTGCTATCTGCAGTTATATGAAGTTTGAAATAAGTCAAAATTACCACATTCTGAGCAGTTTCAAAGTATCGCAAATTATATTAATCTATCCAATACAACATATCACGCATGAATCCATCCTCAAATGCACTGAATTTTGCGTTTCCAGCGGGTTATCAGCGTTTTTTCTTAGTCTCGTTGAGAAATTTTTGACTCTGTAAATCTGCTCAGGAGCAAGATTTTGCTTCAAAAGTGCGTTATATGGCAGAATCTAGCACCAAATGCATCATATTTCGTGTTTTCAGAGTGCTATTTGCAGTTTTACAAACTTTGGAATAAGTCGAAATTACGCTTTTCCGCGCTGATTTTCACAATCAAGAAGTTCATATTCCTATTCAGGATCTTATAATATGTATGAATCTATCGACAGAAACATCATATCTCGTGTTTTCAGAGCGCTATCTGCAGTAACATGAAGTTTGAAATAAGTCAAAATTACCACATTCTGAGCAGTTTCAAAGTATCGCAAATCACATAAATCTATCCAATACAACATAATACGCATAAATCCGTCCTCAAATGCACAAAATTTTGCGTCTCCAGCGAGTTATCAGCGTTATTTTTGAGTCTCATTGAGGAATTTTGGACTCTGGTAATCTGCTCAGAAGCAAGATTTTGCTTCAAAAGTGCGTTATATGGCAGAATCTAGCACCAAATACATCATATTTCGTGTTTTTAGAGTGCTATTCGCAAATTTACAAACTTTGGAATAAGTCAAAATCACGCTTTTCCGCGTAGATTTTCAACATCAAAAAGTTCTTATTTCTATCCAGGACCTCATAATATGTATGAATCTTTCGACCAAAACATCATATTTCGTGTTTTCAGAGCGCTATCTGCAGTTATATGAAGTTTGAAATAAGTCGAAACTACCACATTCTGAGCAGTTTCAAAGTATCGCAAATCACATAAATCTATCCAATACAACATGATACGCATGAATCCGTTCTCAAATGCACAAAATTCTGCGTTTCCAGCAAGTTATCAGCGTTTTTTCTGAGTCTCGTTGAGAAAATCTTGACCCTGTAACTCTGCTCAGAAGCAAGATTTTGCTTCAAAAGTGCGATATATGGCCGAAACCTGCACCAAATACATCATATTACGTGTTTTTAGAGTGCTATTCGCAAATTTACAAACTTTGGAATGAGTCGAAATCACGCTTTTTCGCGTAGATTTTCACAATCATAAAGTTCATATTCCTATTCAGCACCTAATAATATGTATGAATCTATCGACAAAAATATCATATTTCGTGTTTTCAGAGCGCTATCTGCAGTTATATGAAGTTTGAAATAAGTCAGAATTACCACATTCTGAGCAGTTTCAAAGTATCGCAAATCACTTGAGTCTATCCAATACAACATAATACGCATATTCGTCCTCAAATGCATAAAATTTTGCGTTTCCAGCGAGTTTTCAGCGTTTTTCCTGAGTCTCGTTGAGAAATTTTTGACTCTGTAAATCTGCTCAGAAGCAAGATTTTGCTTCGAAAGTGCGTTATATAGCAGAATCTAGCACCAAGTACATCATATCTCGTGTTCTTAGAGTTCTATTCGCAGTTTCACAAACTTTGGAATCTATCGAAATCACACTTTTCCGCGCAGATTTTCACAATCAAAAAGTTCATATTCCTATTCAGGACCTCATAATATGTATGAATCTATCGACCAAAACATCATATCTCGTGTTTTCAGAGCGCTATCTGCAGTTATATGAAGTTTGGAATAAGTCAAAACTACCACATTCTGAGCAGTTTCAAAGTATCGCAAATCACATAAATCTATCCAATACAACATAATACACATGAATCCGTCCTCAGATG
>CAXDIG010000344.1:45214-87214 GCA_963989225.1 Dromius quadrimaculatus | reverse complement strand
GTGATTTCGACTTATTCCAGAGTCTGCGAAACTGCAAATAGCACTCTTAAAACACAAAATATGATGTACTTGGTGCTAGATTCTGCCATATAACACACTCTTGAAGCAAAATCTTGCTTCTGAGCAGATTTACAAAATCAAAAATTTCTCAACGAGACTCAGAAAAAACGCTTATAACTCACTGGAAACGCAAAATTTTGTGCATTTGGGGACGGATTAATGCGTATTATGTTGTATTGGATAGATTTATGTGATTTGCGATACTTTGAAACTGCTCAGAATGTGGTAATTTTTGACTTATTTCAACTTCATATAACTGCAGATAGCGCTCTGAAAACACGAAATATGATGTTTTTGTCGATTCATACATATTATGAGGTCCTGAATAAAAATATGAACTTTTTGATTGTGAAAATTTGCGCGGAGAAGCGTTATTTCGACTTATTTCAAAGTTTGTAAAACTGCAAATAGCACTCTAAAAACACAAAATATGATGTATTTGGTGCTAGATTCTGCCATAAAACGCACTCTTAAAGCAGAATCTTTCTTCTGCGCAGATTTACAGAGTCAAAAATTTCTCAACGAGACTCAGAAAAAACGCTTATAACTCGCTGGAACGCATAATTTTGTGCATTTGAGGGCAGTTTCATGCGTATCATGTTGTATTGAATAGATTTATGTGACTTGCGATACTTTTAAACTGCTCAGAATGTGGTAATTTTGACTTATTTCAAACTTCATTTAACTGCAGATAGCGCTCTGAAAACACGGAATATGATGTTTTTGTCGATGGCTTCATACATATCATGAGGTCCTGAATAGAAATATGAACTTTTTGATTGTAAAAGTCTGCGCGGAAAAGCGTGATTTTGACTTATTCCAAAGTTTGTAAAACTGCAAATAACACTCTAAAAACACGAAATATGATGTATTTGGTGCTAGATTCTGCCATATAACGCACTTTTGAAGCAAAACCTTGCTTCTGAGCAGATTTACTGAGTCAAAAGTTCCTCAACGAGACTCAGAAAAAACGCTTATAACTCGCTGGAACGCAAAATTTTGTGCATTTGAGGACGGATTCATGCGTATTATGTTGTATTGGATAGATTTATGTGATTTGCGATACTTTGGAACTGCTCAAAATGTAGTAATTTTTACTTATTTCAAACTTCATTTAAACTGCAGATAGCGCTCTGAAAACATAATATGATGTTTTTGTCGATGGATTCATACATATTATGAAGTCCTGTATAGAAATATGAATTCTTTGATTTTAAAAGTCTGCGCGGAAAAGCGTGATTTTGACTTATTCCAAAGCTTGTAAAACTGCAAATAGCACTCTAAAAACACGAAATATGATGTATTTGGTGCTAGATTCTGCCATATAACGCACTTTTAAAGCAAAAACCTTGCTTCTGAGCAGATTGACAGAGTCAAAAATCTCTCAACGAGACTCAGAAAAAACGCTGATAACTCGCTGGAAACGCAAAATTTTGTGCATCTGAGGACGGATTCATGCGTATTATGTTGTATTGGATAGATTTATGTGATTTGCGATACTTCGAAATTGCTCAGAATGTGGTAATTTTGACTAAATTTCAAATTCATATAACTGCAGATAGCGCTCTGAAAACACAAAATATTATATTTTTGTTGATAGATTCATACATATTATGAGGTCCCGAATAGAAATATGAACTTTTGATTGTGAAAATCTGCGCGGAAAAGCGTGATTCCGACTTATTCCAAAGTTCATAAAACTGCATATAGCACTCTAAAACACAAAATATGATGTATTTGGTGCTAGATTCTGCCATATAACGAACTTCTGAAGCAAAATCGTGCTTCTGAACAGATTTACAGAGTCAAAAATTTCCCAACGAGACTCAGAAAAAAAGCTGATAACTTGCTGGAATCGCAGAATCTTGTGAATTTGAAGGACGGATTCATGCGTATTATATTGTATTGGATAGATTTATGTGATTTGCGATATTTTGAAACTGCTCAGAATGTGGTAATTTTGACTTATTTCAAACCTCATTAAACTGCAGATAGCGCTCTGAAAACACAAAATATGATATTTTTGTCGACAGATTCATACATATTATGAGGTCCTGAATAGGATATGAACTTTTTGATTGTTGTTGTTTGATCTGCGCGGAAAAGCGTTATCTCGACTTATTCCAAAGTTTGTAAAACTGCAAATAGCACTCTGAAAACACGAAATATGATGTATTTGGTGCTAGATTCTGCCATATAACGCACTTTTTGAAGCAAAATCTTGCTTCTGAGCAGATTGACAGAGTCAAGAATTTCTCAACGAGATTCAGAAAGAACGCAGATAACTCACTGGTAACGCAAAATTATGTACATTTAAGGACAGATTCATATGTATTATGTTGTATTGGATAGATTATGTGAATTGCGATACTTTGAAACTGCTCAGAATGTAGTAATTTTGATTTATTCCAAACTTCATATAAATGCAGATAGCGCTCTGAGAACCACGAAATATGATGTTTTTTGTCGATAGAGTCATACATATCATTAGGTCCTGAATAGGAATATGAACTTTTCGATTTGAAAATCTGCGCGGGAAAGCGTTTTTACGCCTTATTCCAAAGTTTGTAAAACTGCAAATAGCACTCTAAATACACAAAATATGATGTATTTGGTGCAAGATTCTGCCATATAACGCACTTTTAAAGCAAAATCTTGCTTCTGAGCAGATTTACAGAGTCAAAAGTTTATCAACGAGACTCAGAAAGAACGCTGATAACTCGCTGGAAACGCAAACTTTTGTGCATTTGAGGACGGATTCATGCGTATTATGTTGTATTGGATAGATTTATGTGATTTGCGATACTTTGAAACTGCTCAGAATGTGGTAATTTTGACTTATTGCAATCTTTATATAACTGCAGATAGCGCTCTGAAAACACGAAATTTGATGATTTTTTGATGGATTCATACATATTATGAGGTACTGAATAAGAATATGAACATTTTGATTGTGAGAATCTGCGCGGAAAAGCGTGATTTCGACTTATTCCAAAGTTTGTAAGACTGCAAATAGCACTCTAAAAACACGAAATATGATGTATTTGGTGCTAAATTCTGCATATACGCACTTTTGTAGCAAAATCTTGCTTCTGAGCAGATTTACAGAGTCAAAAATTTCTCAACGAGACTCAGAAAAAACCCTGATAACTCGCTGGAAACCGCAAAATTTTGTGCATTTGAGGACGGATTCATGCGTATTATGTTGTATTGGATAGATTTATGTGATTCGCGATACTTTGAAACTGCTCAGAATGTGGTAATTTTGACTTATTTCAATCTTCATATAACTGCAGATAGCGCTCTGAAAACACGAAATATGATAATCTTTTGATATATTTCATACATATTATGAGGTCCTGAATAGGATATGAACTTTTTGATCGTGAAAATGAGCGCGGAAAAGCGTGATTTCGATTTATTCCAAAGTTTGTAAAACTGCAAATAGCACTTTAAAAACACAATATATGATGTATTTGGTGCTAGATTCTGCCATATAACGCACTTTTGAAGAAAAATCTTGCTTCTGAGCAGATTTACAGAGTCAAAAATTTCTCAACGAGACTCAGAAAAACGCTGATACCTCGCTGGAAACGCAAAATTTTGTGCATTCGAGGACGGATTCATGCGTATTATGTTGTATTGGATAGATTTATGTGATTTGCGATACTTTGAAACTGCTCAGAATGTGGTGATTATGACATATTCCAAACTTCATATAACTGCAGATAGCGCTTTGGAAACACGGAATATGTTGCTTTTGTCGATAGATTTATACATACTATAAGGTCCTGAATAGGAATATGAACTTTTTGATTGTATAAATCTTTTAGGAAAAGCGTGATTCTGACTTATTCCAGAGTTTGCGAAACTGCAAATAGCACTCTGAAAACACAAAATATGATGTATTTGGTGCTAGATTCTGCCATATAGCACACTCTTGAAGCAAAATCTTGCTTCTGAGCGGATTTACAGAATCAAAAATTTCTCAACGAAACTCAGAAAAAAACGCTCATAACTCACTGGAAACGCAAAATTTTGTGCATTTGAGGACGGATTAATGCGTATTATGTTGTATTGGATAGATTTATGTGATTTGCGATACTTTGAAACTGCTCAGATTGTGGTAATTTTGACTTATTTCAAACTTCATATAACTGCAGATAGCGCTCTGAAAACACGATATATGATGTTCCTGTCGATTCATACATATTATGAGGTCCTGGATAAGAATATGAACTTTTTGATTGTGAAAATTTGCGCGGAGAAGCGTGATTTCGACTTATTTCAAAGTTTGTAAAACTGCAAATAGCACTCTAAAAACACAAAATATGATGTATTTAGTGCTAGATTCTGCCATAAAACGCACTCTTAAAGCAGAATCTTGCTTCTGCGCAGATTTACAGAGTCAAAAATTTCTCAACGAGACTCAGAAAAAACGCTTATAACTCGCTGGAACGCATAATTTTGTGCATTTGAGGACAGTTTCATGCGTATCATGTTGTATTGAATAGATTTATGTGACTTGCGATACTTCGAAATTGCTCAGAATGTGGTAATTTTGACTAAATTTCAAATTCATATAACTGCAGATAGCGCTCTGAAAACACGAAATATTATATTTTTGTTGATAGATTCATACATATTATGAGGTCCCGAATAGGAATATGAACTTTTTGATTGTGAAAATCTGCGCGGAAAAGCGTGATTCCGACTTATTCCAAAGTTCATAAAACTGCATATAGCACTCTAAAAACACAAAATATGATGTATTTGGTGCTAGATTCTGCCATATAACGAACTTTTGAAGCAAAATCGTGCTTCTGAACAGATTTACAGAGTCAAAAATTTCTCAACGAGACTCAGAAAAAAAGCTGATAACTTGCTGGAATCGCAGAATCTTGTGAATTAGAGGACGGGTTCATGCGTATTATATTGTATTGGATAGATTTATGTGATTTGCGATATTTCGAAACTGCTCAGAATGTGGTAATTTTGACTTATTTCAAACCCCATTTAACTGCAGATAGCGCTCTGAAAACACAAAATATGATATTTTTGTCGACAGATTCATACATATTATGAGGTCCTGAATAGGAATATGAACTTTTGATTGTTGTTGTTTGATCTGCGCGGAAAAGCGTTATCTCGACTTATTCCAAAGTTTGTAAAACTGCAAATAGCACTCTGAAACACGAAATATGATGTATTTGGTGCTAGATTCTGCCATATAACGCACTTTTGAAGCAAAATCTTGCTTCTGAGCAGATTGACAGAGTCAAGAATTTCTCAACGAGATTCAGAAAAAACGCAGATAACTCACTGGTAACGCAAAATTATGTACATTTAAGGACGGATTCATATGTATTATGTTGTATTGGATAGATTTATGTGAATTGCGATACTTTGAAACTGCTCAGAATGTAGTAATTTTGACTTATTCCAAACTTCATATAACTGCAGATAGCGCTCTGAGAACACGAAATATGATGTTTTTGTCGATAGAGTCATACATATCATTAGGTCCTGAATAGGAATATGAACTTTTCGATTTTGAAAATCTGCGCGGGAAAGCGTTTTTACGACTTATTCCAAAGTTTGTAAAACTGCAAATAGCACTCTAAATACACAAAATATGATGTATTTGGTGCAAGATTCTGCCATATAACGCACTTTTAAAGCAAAATCTTGCTTCTGAGCAGATTTACAGAGTCAAAAGTTTATCAACGAGACTCAGAAAGAACGCTGATAACTCGCTGGAAACGCAAACTTTTGTGCATTTGAGGACGGATTCATGCGTATTATGTTGTATTGGATAGATTTATGTGATTTGTGATACTTTGAAACTGCTCAGAATGTGGTAATTTTGACTTATTTTAATCTTCATATAACTGCAGATAGCGCTCTGAAAACACGAAATTTGATGATTTTTTGATGGATTCAAACATATTATGAGGTACTGAATAAGAATATGAACATTTTGATTGTGAGAATCTGCGCGGAAAAGCGTGATTTCGACTTATTCCAAAGTTTGTAGAACTGCAAATAGCACTCTAAAAACACGAATTATGATGTATTTGGTGCTAAATTCTGCCATATAACGCACTTTTGTAGCAAAATCTTGCTTCTGAGCAGATTTACAGAGTCAAAAATTTCTCAACGAGACTCAGAAAAAAACCCTGATAACTCGCTGGAAACGCAAAATTTTGTGCATTTGAGGACGGATTCATGCGTATTATGTTGTATTGGATAGATTTATGTGATTCGCGATACTTTGAAACTGCTCAGAATGTGGTAATTTTGACTTATTTCAATCTTCATATAACTGCAGATAGCGCTCTGAAAACACGAAATATGATAATCTTTTGATAGATTCATACATATTATGAGGTCCTGATTAGGAATATGAACTTTTTGATCGTGAAAATGAGCGCGGAAAAGCGTGATTTCGATTTATTCCAAAGTTTGTAAAACTGCAAATAGCACTTTAAAAACACAATATATGATGTATTTGGTGCTAGATTCTGCCATATAACGCACTTTTGAAGCAAAATCTTGCTTCTGAGCAGATTTACAGAGTCAAAAATTCTCAACGAGACTCAGAAAAAACGCTGATACCTCGCTGGAAACGCAAAATTTTGTGCATTTAAGGACGGATTCATGCGTATTATGTTGTATTGGATAGATTTATGTGATTTGCGATACTTTGGAACTGCTCAGAATGTGGTGATTATGACATATTCAAACTTCATATAACTGCAGATAGCGCTTTGGAAACACGGAATATGTTGTTTTTGTCGATAGATTCATACATACTATAAGGTCCTGAATAGGAATATGAACTTTTTGATTGTATAAATCTTTTAGGAAAAGCGTGATTCTGACTTATTCCAGAGTTTGCGAAACTGCAAATAGCACTCTGAAAACACAAAATATGATGTATTTGGTGCTAGATTCTGCCATATAACACACTCTTGGAGCAAAATCTTGCTTCTGAGCGGATTTACAGAATCAAAAATTTCTCAACGAAACTCAGAAAAAACGCTCATAACTCACTGGAAACGCAAAATTTTGTGCATTTGAGGACGGATTAATGCGTATTATGTTGTATTGGATAGATTTATGTGATTTGCGATACTTTGAAACTGCTCAGATTGTGGTAATTTTGACTTATTTCAAACTTCATATAACTGCAGATAGCGCTCTGAAAACACGATATATGATGTTCCTGTCGATTCATACATATTATGAGGTCCTGAATAGAAATATGAACTTTTTGATTGTAAAAATTTGCGCGGAGAAGCGTGATTTCGACTTATTCCAAAGTTTGTCAAACAGCAAATAGCACTCTAAAAACACGAAATATGATGCATTTGATGCTTGATTCTGCCATATAACGCACTCTTAAAGCAGAATCTTGCTTCTGCGCAGATTTACAGAGTTAAAAATTTCTCAACGAGACTCAGAAAAAAACGCTTATAACTCGCTGGAACGCAAAATTTTTTGCATTTGAGGACGGATTCATGCGTATTATGTTGTATTGAATAGATTTATGTGATTTGCGATACTTTTAAACTGCTCAGAATGTGGTAATTTTGACTTATTTCAAACTTCATTTAACTGCAGATAGCGCTCTGAAGACACGGAATATGATGTTTTTGTCGATGGATTCATACATATTATGAGGTCCTGAATAGGAATATGAGCTTTTTGATTGTAAAAGTCTTCGCGGAAAAGCGTGATTTCGACTTATTCCAAAGTTTGTAAAACTGCAAATAGCACTCTAAAAACACGAAATATGATGTATTTGGTGCTAGATTCTGCCATATAACGCACTTTTGAAGCAAAACCTTGCTTCTGAGCAGATTTACAGGGTCAAGAGTTTCTCAACGAGACTCAGAAAAAACGCTTATAACTCGCTGGAGTGCGAAATTTTGTGCATTGAGGACGAATTCATGCGTATTATGTTGTATTGGATAGATTTATGTGATTTGCGATACTTTGAAACTGCTCAGAATGTGGTAATTTCGACTTATTTCAAACTTCATTTTACTGCAGATAGTGCTCTGAAAACACGGAATATGATGTTTTTGTCGATGGATTCATACATATTATAAGGTCTTGAATAGGAATATGAACTCTTTGATTGTGAAGGTCTGCGCAGAAAAGCGTGATTTTGACTTATTCCAGAGTTTGTAAAACTGCAAAGAGCACTCTAAAAACACGAAATATGATGTATTTGGTGCTAGATTCTGCCATATAACGCACTTTTGAAGCAAGACCTTGCTTCTGAGCAGATTTACAGAGTCAAAAATTTCTCAACGAGACTTAGAAAAAACGCTGATAACTCGCTGGAAACGCAAAATTTTGTGCATTTAAGGACGGATTCATGCGTATTATGTTGTATTGGATAGATTTATGTGATTTGCGATACTTTGAAATTGCTCAGAATGTGGTAATTTTGACTTATTTCAAACTTCATATTACTGCAGATAGCGCTCTGAAAACACGAAATATGATATTTTTGTTGATAGAATCATACATATTATGAGGTCACGGAAAGGAATATGAACTTTTTGATTGTTAAAATCTGCGCGGAAAAGCGTGATTCCGACTTATTCCAAAGTTTACAAAACTGCAAATAGCACTCTAAAAACACAAAATATGATGTATTTGGTGCTAGATTCTGCCATATAACAGACTTTAGAAGCAAAATCCTGCTCCTGAGCAGATTTACAGAGTCAAAAATTTCTCAACGAGACTAAGAAAAAACGCTGATAACTTGCTGAAAAACGCGAAATTTTGTGCATTTGAGGACGGATTCATGCGTATTATGTTGTATTGGATAGATTCATGTGATTTGCGATACTTTGAAACTGCTCAGAATGTGGTAATATTGATTCATCTCAAACTTTATATGACTGCAGATAGCGCTCTGAAAACACGAAATATGATGTTTTTGTCGATAGATTCATACATATCATGAGGTCCTGAATGGGAATATGACTTTCTTGATTGTGAAAATCTGCGCGGAAAAGCGTGATTTCGATTCATTCGAAAGTTTGTAAAACTGCTAATAGCACTTCAAAAACACTATATTTGATGTATTTGGTGCAAGATTCTGCCATATAACGCACTTTTGAAGCAAAATCTTGCTTCTGAGCAGATTTACAGAGTAAAAAATTTCTTAACGAGACTCAGAAAAAACGCTGATAACTCGCTGGAAACGCAAAATTTTGTGCATTTGAGGACGGATTCATGCGTATCATGTTGTATTGGATAGATTATGTGATTTGCGATACTTTGAAACTGCTCAGAATGTGGTAATTTTGACTTATTTCAAACTTCATATAACTGCAGATAGCGCTCTGAAACACGAAATATGATGTTTTTGTCGATAGCTTCATACATATTATGAGGTGCTGAATAGGAATATGAACTTTTTGATTGTGGAAATCTGCGCGGAAGAGCTTGATTTCAACTTATTCCAAAGTTTGTAAATCCGCAAATAGCACTCTAAAAACACAAAATATGATGTATTTGGTGCTAGATTCTGCCATATAACGCACTTTTGAAGCAAAATCTTGCTTCTGAGCAGATTTACAGAGTCAAAAATTTCTTAACGAGACTCAGAGAAAACGCTGATAGCTCGCTGGAAACGCTAACTTTGTGCATTTGAGGACGGATTCATGCGTATCATGTTGTATTGGATAGATTTATGAGATTTGCGATACTTTGATACTGCTGAGAATGTGTATTTTGACTTATTTCAAACTTCATATAACTGCAGATAGCGCTCTGTAAACACGAAATATAATGTCTTTGTCGATAGATTCATACATATTATGAGGTCCTGGATAGGAATATGAACTTTTTGATTGTGAAAATTTGCGCGGAAAAGCGTGATTTTGACTTATTCCAAAGTTCATAAAACTGCAAATAGCACTCTAAAAACACGAAATATGATGTATTTGGTGCTAGATTTTGCCATATAACGTACTCTTGGAGCAAAATCTTACTTCTGAGCAGATTTACAGAATCAAAAATTTCTCAACGAGAAAAAACGCTTATCACTCACTGGAAACGCAAAATTTTGTGCATTTGAGGACGGATTAATGCGTATCATGTTGTATTGGATAGATTTATGTGATTTGCGATACTTTGAAACTGCTCAGATTGTGGTAATTTTGACTTATTTCAAACTTCATATAACTGCAGATACCGCTCTGAAAACACGATATATGATGTTTCTGTCGATTCATACATATTATGAGGTCCTGAATAAAAATATGAACTTTATGATTGTATAAATTTGCGCAGAGAAGCGTGATTTCGGCTTATTCCAAAGTCTGTAAAACTGCAAAAAGCACTCTAAAAACACGAAATATGATGTATTTGATGCTAGATTCTGCCATATACAAACTCTTAAAGCAGAATCTTGCTTCTGCGCAGATTTACAGAGTTAAAAATTTCTCAACGAGACTCAGAAAAAACGTTTATAACTCGCTGGAACGCCAAATTTTCTGCATTTGAAGACGGATTCATGCGTATTATGTTGTATTGAATAGATTTATGTGATTTGCGATACTTTGAAACTGCTCAGAATGTGGTAATTTTGACTTATTTCAAACTTCATTTAACTGCAGATAGCGCTCTGAAGACACGGAATATGATGTTTTTGTCGATGGATTCATCCATATTATGAGGTCCTGAATAGGAATATGAGCTTTTTGATTGTAAAAGTCCTCGCGGAAAAGCGTGATTTCGACTTATTCCAAAGTTTGTAAATCCGCAAATAGCACTCTAAAAACACAAAATATGACGTATTTGGTGCTAGATTCTGCCATATAACGCACTTTTTGAAGCACAATCTTGCTTCTGAGCAGATTTGCAGAGTCAAAAATTTCTTAACGAGACTCAGAGAAAACGTTGATAGCTCGCTGGTAACGAGAACTTTTGTGCATTTGAGGACGGATTCATGCGTATTATGTTGTATTGGATAGATTTATGAGATTTGCGATACTTTGAATCTGCTGAGAATGTGGTAATTTTGACTTATTCCAAACTTCATATAACTGCAGATAGCGCTCTGGAAACACGAAATATGATGTTTTTTTTGATAGATTCATACATATTATGAGGACCTGAATAGGAGAATGAACTTTTTGATTGTGAAAATCTGCGCGGAAAAGCGTGATCTCGATTTATTCCCAAGTTTGTAAAACTGCGAATAGCACGTTAAAAACACAATATATGATGTATTCGGTGCTAGATTCTGCCATATAATGCACTTTTGGAGCAAAATCCTGCTTCTGAGCAGATTCACAGAGTCAAAAATTTCTTAACGAGACTCAGAAAAAACGCTGATAACTCGCAGGTAACGCAAATTTGGTGCATTTGAGGACGGATTCATGCGTATTATATTGTATTGGATAGATTTATGTGATTTGCGATACTTTGAAACTGCTCAGAATGTGGTGATTTTGACAAATTTCAAAATTCATATGACTGCAGATAGCGCTCTGAAATCACGGAATATAAAGTTTTTGTCAATAGATTCATACATATTATGAGGTCCTGAATAGGAATATGAAATTTTTGATTGTGAAAATTTGCGCGGAAAAGCGTGATTTCGACTTATTCCAAAGTTCGTAAAACTGCAAATAGCACTCTAAAAACACGAAATATGATGTATTTGGTGCTAGATTCTGCCATATAACGCACTTTTGAAGCAAAATCTTGCTTCTGAGCAGATTTAGAGAGTCAAAAATTTCTCAACGAGACTCAGAGAAAACGCTGATAACTCGCTGGAACCGCAAAATTTTGTGTATTTGAGGACGGATTCATGCGTATCATGTTGTATTGGATAGATTTATGTGATTTGCGATACTTTGAAACTGCTCAGAATGTGGTAATTTTGACATATTCCAAACTTCATATAACTGCAGAAAGCGCTCCTAAAACACGGAATATGATGTTTTTGTCGATAGATTCATACATACTATGAGGTCCTGAATAGGAATATAAACTTTTTGATTGTAAAAATCTGCGCGGAAAAGCGTGATTTCGACTTATTCCAAAGTTTGTAAAACTGCAAATAGCACTCTAAAAACACGAAATATGATGTATTTGGTGCTAGATTCTGCCATATAACGCACTTTTAAAGCAAAACCTTGCTTCTGAGCAGATTGACAGAGTCAAAAATCTTTCAACGAGATCCAGAAAAAACGCTGATAACTCGCTGGAAACGCAAAATTTTGTGCATCTGAGGACGGATTCATGCGTATTATGTTGTATTGGATAGATTTATGTGATTTGCGATACTTCGAATTGCTCAGAATGTGGTAATTTTGACTAAATTTCAAATTCATATAACTGCAGATAAGCGCTCTGAAAACACGAAATATTATATTTTTGTTGATAGATTCATACATATTATGAGGTCCGATAGGAATATGAACTTTTTGATTGTGAAAATCTGCGCGGAAAAGCGTGATTCCGAATTATTCCAAAGTTCATAAAACTGCATATAGCACTCTAAAAACACAAAATATGATGTATTTGGTGCTAGATTCTGCCATATAACGAACTTTTGAAGCAAAATCGTGCTTCTGAACAGATTTACAGAGTCAAAAATTCTCAACGAGACTCAGAAAAAAAGCTGATAACTTGCTGGAATCGCAGAATCTTGTGAATTTGAGGACGGATTCATGCGTATTATATTGTATTGGATAGATTTATGTGATTTGCGATATTTTGAAACTGCTCAGAATGTGGTAATTTTGACTTATTTTAAACCTCATTTAACTGCAGATAGCGCTCTGAAAACACAAAATATGATATTTTTGTCGACAGATTCATACATATTATGAGGTCCTGAATAGGAATATGAACTTTTTGATTGTTGTTGTTTGATCTGCGCGGGAAAGCGTTATCTCGACTTATTCCAAAGTTTGTAAAACTGCAAATAGCACTCTGAAAACACGAAATATGATGTATTTGGTGCTAGATTCTGCCATATAACGCACTTTTGAAGCAAAATCTTGCTTCTGAGCAGATTGACAGAGTCAAGAATTTCTCAACGAGATTCAGAAAAAACGCAGATAACTCACTGGTAACGCAAAATTATGTACATTTAAGGACAGATTCATATGTATTATGTTGTATTGGATAGATTTATGTGAATTGCGATACTTTGAAACTGCTCAGAATGTAGTAATTTTGACTTATTCCAAACTTCATATAAATGCAGATAGCGCTCTGAGAACACGAAATATGATGTTTTTGTCGATAGAGTCATACATATCATTAGGTCCTGAATAGGAATATGAACTTTTCGATTTTGAAAATCTGCGCGGGAAAGCGTTTTTACGACTTATTCCAAAGTTTGTAAAACTGCAAATAGCACTCTAAATACACAAAATATGATGTATTTGGTGCAAGATTCTGCCATATAACGCACTTTTAAAGCAAAATCTTGCTTCTGAGCAGATTTACAGAGTCAAAAGTTTATCAACGAGACTCAGAAAGAACGCTGATAACTCGCTGGAAACGCAAACTTTTGTGCATTTGAGGACGGATTCATGCGTATTATGTTGTATTGGATAGATTTATGTGATTTGCGATACTTTGAAACTGCTCAGAATGTGGTAATTTTGACTTATTTTAATCTTTATATAACTGCAGATAGCGCTCTGAAAACACGAAATTTGATGATTTTTTGATGGATTCATACATATTATGAGGTACTGAATAAGAATATGAACATTTTGATTGTGAGAATCTGCGCGGAAAAGCGTGATTTCGACTTATTCCAAAGTTTGTAAGACTGCAAATAGCACTCTAAAAACACGAAATATGATGTATTTGGTGCTAAATTCTGCCATATAACGCACTTTTGTAGCAAAATCTTGCTTCTGAGCAGATTTACAGAGTCAAAAATTTCTCAACGAGACTCAGAAAAAACCCTGATAACTTGCTGGAAACGCAAAATTTTGTGCATTTGAGGACGGATTCATGCGTATTATGTTGTATTGGATAGATTTATGTGATTCGCGATACTTTGAAACTGCTCAGAATGTGGTAATTTTGACTTATTTCAATCTTCATATAACTGCAGATAGCGCTCTGAAAACACGAAAAATGATAATCTTTTGATAGATTCATACATATTATGAGGTCCTGAATAGGATATGAACTTTTTGATCGTGAAAATGAGCGCGGAAAAGCGTGATTTCGATTTATTCCAAAGTTTGTAAAACTGCAAATAGCACTTTAAAAACACAATATATGATGTATTTGGTGCTAGATTCTGCCATATAACGCACTTTTGAAGCAAAATCTTGCTTCTGAGCAGATTTACAGAGTCAAAAATTTCTCAACGAGACTCAGAAAAAACGCTGATACCTCGCTGGAAACGCAAAATTTTGTGCATTTGAGGACGGATTCATGCGTATTATGTTGTATTGGATAGATTTATGTGATTTGCGATACTTTGAAACTGCTCAGAATGTGGTGATTATGACATATTCCAAACTTCATATAACTGCAGATAGCGCTTTGGAAACACGGAATATGTTGCTTTTGTCGATAGATTCATACATACTATAAGGTCCTGAATAGGAATATGAACTTTTTGATTGTATAAATCTTTTAGGAAAAGCGTGATTCTGACTTATTCCAGAGTTTGCGAAACTGCAAATAGCACTCTGAAAACACAAAATATGATGTATTTGGTGCTAGATTCTGCCATATAACACACTCTTGAAGCAAAATCTTGCTTCTGAGCGGATTTACAGAATCAAAAATTTCTCAACGAAACTCAGAAAAAACGCTCATAACTCACTGGAAACGCAAAATTTTGTGCATTTGAGGACGGATTCATGCGTATTATGTTGTATTGGATAGATTTATGTGATTTGCGATACTTTGAAACTGCTCAGATTGTGGTAATTTTGACTTATTTCAAACTTCATATAACTGCAGATAGCGCTCTGAAAACACGATATATGATGTTCCTGTCGATTCATACATATTATGAGGTCCTGAATAAAAATATGAACTTTTTGATTGTGAAAATTTGCGCGGAGAAGCGTGATTTCGACTTATTTCAAAGTTTGTAAAACTGCAAATAGCACTCTAAAAACACAAAATATGATGTATTTGGTGCTAGATTCTGCCATAAAACGCACTCTTAAAGCAGAATCTTGCTTCTGCGCAGATTTACAGAGTCAAAAATTTCTCAACGAGACTCAGAAAAAACGCTTATAACTCGCTGGAACGCATAATTTTGTGCATTTGAGGGCTGATTCATGCGTATCATGTTGTATTGAATAGATTTATGTGACTTGCGATACTTTGAAACTGCTCAGAATGTAGTAATTTTTACTTATTTCAAACTTCATTTAACTGCAGATAGCGCTCTGAAAACATAATATGATGTTTTTGTCGATGGATTCATACATATTATGGTGTCCTGTATAGAAATATGAATTCTTTGATTTTAAAAGTCTGCGCGGAAAAGCGTGATTTTGACTTATTCCAAAGCTTGTAAAACTGCAAATAGCACTCTAAAAACACGAAATATGATGTATTTGGTGCAAGATTCTGCCATATAACGCACTTTTAAAGCAAAACCTTGCTTCTGAGCAGATTGACAGAGTCAAAAATCTCTCAACGAGACTGAGAAAAAACGCTGATAACTCGCTGGAAACGCAAAATTTTGTGCATTTGAGGACGGATTCATGCGTATTATGTTGTATTGGATAGATTTATGTGATTTGCGATACTTCGAAATTGCTCAGAATGTGGTAATTTTGACTAAATTTCAAATTCATATAACTGCAGATAGCGCTCTGAAAACACGAAATATTATATTTTTGTTGATAGATTCATACATATTATGAGGTCCCGAATAGGAATATGAACTTTTTGATTGTGAAAATCTGCGCGGAAAAGCGTGATTCCGACTTATTCCAAAGTTCATAAAACTGCATATAGCACTCTAGAAACACAAAATATGATGTATTTGGTGCTAGATTCTGCCATATAACGAACTTTTGAAGCAAAATCGTGCTTCTGAACAGATTTACAGAGTCAAAAATTTCTCAACGAGACTCAGAAAAAAAGCTGATAACTTGCTGGAATCGCAGAATCTTGTGAATTTGAGGACGGGTTCATGCGAATTATATTGTATTGGATAGATTTATGTGATTTGCGATATTTCGAAACTGCTCAGAATGTGGTAATTTTGACTTATTTCAAACCTCATTTAACTGCAGATAGCGCTCTGAAAACACAAAATATGATATTTTTGTCGACAGATTCATACATATTATGAGGTCCTGAATAGGAATATGAACTTTTTGATTGTTGTTGTTTGATCTGCGCGGAAAAGCGTTATCTCGACTTATTCCAAAGTTTGTAAAACTGCAAATAGCACTCTGAAAACACGAAATATGATGTATTTGGTGCTAGATTCTGCCATATAACGCACTTTTGAAGCAAAATCTTGCTTCTGAGCAGATTGACAGAGTCAAGAATTTCTCAACGAGATTCAGAAAAAACGCAGATAACTCACTGGTAACGCAAAATTATGTACATTTAAGGACGGATTCATATGTATTATGTTGTATTGGATAGATTTATGTGAATTGCGATACTTTGAAACTGCTCAGAATGTAGTAATTTTGACTTATTCCAAACTTCATATAACTGCAGATAGCGCTCTGAGAACACGAAATATGATGTTTTTGTCGATAGAGTCATACATATCATTAGGTCCTGAATAGGAATATGAACTTTTCGATTTTGAAAATCTGCGCGGGAAAGCGTTTTTACGACTTATTCCAAAGTTTGTAAAACTGCAAATAGCACTCTAAATACACAAAATATGATGTATTTGGTGCAAGATTCTGCCATATAACGCACTTTTAAAGCAAAATCTTGCTTCTGAGCAGATTTACAGAGTCAAAAGTTTATCAACGAGACTCAGAAAGAACGCTGATAACTCGCTGGAAGCGCAAACTTTTGTGCATTTGAGGACGGATTCATGCGTATTATGTTGTATTGGATAGATTTATGTGATTTGCGATACTTTGAAACTGCTCAGAATGTGGTAATTTTGACTTATTTTATTCTTCATATAACTGCAGATAGCGCTCTGAAAACACGAAATTTGATGATTTTTTGATGGATTTATACATATTATGAGGTACTGAATAAGAATATGAACATTTTGATTGTAAGAATCTGCGCGGAAAAGCGTGATTTCGACTCATTCCAAAGTTTGTAGAACTGCAAATAGCACTCTAAAAACACGAATTATGATGTATTTGGTGCTAAATTCTGCCATATAACGCACTTTTGTAGCAAAATCTTGCTTCTGAGCAGATTTACAGAGTCAAAAATTTCTCAACGAGACTCAGAAAAAACCCTGATAACTCGCTGGAAACGCAAAATTTTGTGCATTTGAGGACGGATTCATGCGTATTATGTTGTAGTGGATAGATTTATGTGATTCGCGATACTTTGAAACTGCTCAGAATGTGGTAATTTTGACTTATTTCAATCTTCATATAACTGCAGATAGCGCTCTGAAAACACGAAATATGATAATCTTTTGATAGATTCATACATATTATGAGGTCCTGAATAGGAATATGAACTTTTTGATCGTGAAAATGAGCGCGGAAAAGCGTGATTTCGATTTATTCCAAAGTTTGTAAAACTGCAAATAGCACTTCAAAAACACAATATATGATGTATTTGGTGCTAGATTCTGCCATATAACGCACTTTTGAAGCAAAATCTTGCTTCTGAGCAGATTTACAGAGTCAAAAATTTCTCAACGAGACTCAGAAAAAACGCTGATACCTCGCTGGAAACGCAAAATTTTGTGCATTTAAGGACGGATTCATGCGTATTATGTTGTATTGGATAGATTTATGTGATTTGCGATACTTTGGAACTGCTCAGAATGTGGTGATTATGACATATTCAAACTTCATATAACTGCAGATAGCGCTTTGGAAACACGGAATATGTTGTTTTTGTCGATAGATTCATACATACTATAAGGTCCTGAATAGGAATATGAACTTTTTGATTGTATAAATCTTTTAGGAAAAGCGTGATTCTGACTTATTCCAGAGTTTGCGAAACTGCAAATAGCACTCCAAAAACACGAAATATGATGTATTTGGTGCTAGATTCTGCCATATAACTCACTTTTGAAGCAAAACCTTGCTTCTGAGCAGATTTACAGAGTCAAAAATTTCTCAACGAGACTCAGAAAAAACTCTGATAACTCGCTGGCAACGCAAAATATTGTGCATTTGAGGACGGATTCATGCGTATTATGTTGTATTGGATAGATTTATGTGATTTGCGATACTTTGAAATTGCTCAGAATGTGGTAATTTTGACTTATTTCGAACTTCATATAACTGCAGATAGCGCTCTGAAAACACGAAATATGATATTTTTGTTGATAGATCCATACATATTATGAGGTCACGAATAGGAATATGAACTTTTTGATAGTGAAAATCTGCGCGGAAAAGCGTGATTCCGACTTATTCCGAAGTTTACAAAACTGCAAATAGCACTCTAAAAACACAAAATATGATGTATTTGGTGCTAGATTCTGCCATATAACGGACTTTTGAAGCAAAATCTTGCTCCTGAGCAGATTTACAGTGTCAAAAATTTCTCAACGAGACTCAGAGAAAACGCTGATAACTTGCTGAAAACGCGAAATTTTGTGCATTTGAGGACGGATTCATGCGTATTATGTTGTATTGGATAGATTCATGTGATTTGCGATACTTTGAAACTGCTCAGAATGTGGTAATATTGACTCATCTCAAACTTTATATGACTGCAGATAGCGCTCTGAAAACACGAAATATGATGTTTTTGTTGATAGATTCATACATATCATGAGGTCCTGAATAGGAATATGACTTTCTTGATTGTGAAAATCTGCGCGGAAGAGCGTGATTTCGATTTATTCGAAAGTTTGTAAAACTGCTAATAGCACTTCAAAAACACAATATATGATGTATTTGGTGCTAGATTCTGCCATATAACGCACTTTTGAAGCAAAATTTTGCTTCTGAGCAGATTTACAGAGTCAAAAATTTCTTAACGAGACTCAGAAAAAACGCTGATAACTCGCTGGAAACGCAAAATTTTGTGCATTTGAGGACGGGTTCATGCGTATCATGTTGTATTGGATAGATTTATGTGATTTGCGATACTTTGAAACTGCTCAGAATGTGGTAATTTTGACTTATTTCAAACTTCATATAACTGCAGATAGCGCTCTGAAAACACGAAATATGATGTTTTTGTCGATAGATTCATACATATTATGAGGTGCTGAATAGGAATATGAACTTTTTGATTGTGAAAATCTGCGCGGAAAAGCGTGATTTCAACTTACTCCAAAGTTTGTAAATCCGCAAATAGCACTCTAAAAACACAAAATATGATGTATTTGGTGCTAGATTCTGCCATATAACGCACTTTTGAAGCAAAATCTTGCTTCTGAGCAGATTTACAGAGTCAAAAATTTCTTAACGAGACTCAGAGAAAACGCTGATTGCTCGCTGGAAACGCTAACTTTTGTGCATTTGAGGACGGATTCATGCGTATTATGTTGTATTGGATAGATTTATGAGATTTGCGATACTTTGAAACTGCTGAGAATGTGGTAATTTTGTATTATTTCAAACTTCATATAACTGCAGATAGCGCTCTGTAAACACGAAATATAATGAAGGAAAAAACTTTTCAGAACTCATTTTTAAATAAATATGTTTTATTGGGTTTAAGTTCTGTAATTTATTAGAAACACAACGTTTCAACAGCAAAGTGCTGCCTTTTTTTTTGAAAATAAATTACAGAACTTAAACCCAATAAAACATATTTACGAAATATAATGTTTTTGTCGATAGATTCATACATATTATGAGGACCTGAATAGGAATATGAACTTTTTGATTGTGAAAATTTGCGCGGAAAAGCGTGATTTTGACTTATTCCAAAGTTCATAAAACTGCAAATAGCACTCTAAAAACACGAAATATGATGTATTTGGTGCTAGATTTTGCCATATAACGCACTCTTGAAGCAAAATCTTACTTCTGAGCAGATTTACAGAATCAAAAATTTCTCAACGAGACTCAGAAAAAACGCTTATAACTCACTGGAAACGCAAAATTTTGTGCATTTGAGGACGGATTAATGCGTATCATGTTGTATTGGATAGATTTATGTGATTTGCGATACTTTGAAACTGCTCAGATTGTGGTAATTTTGACTTATTTCAAACTTCATATAACTGCAGATACCGCTCTGAAAACACGATATATGATGTTTCTGTCGATTCATACATATTATGAGGTCCTGAATAGAAATATGAACTTTTTGATTGTGAAAATTTGCGCGGAGAAGCGTATTATGTTGTATTGGATAGATTTATGAGATTTGCGATACTTTGAAACTGCTGAGAATGTGGTAATTTTGACTTATTCCAAACTTCATATAACTGCAGATAGCGCTCTAAGAACACGAAATATGATGTTTTCTTCGATAGATTCATACATATTATGAGGACCTGAATAGGAATATGAACTTTTTGATTGTGAAAATCTGCGCGGAAAAGCGTGATCTCGATTTATTCCAAAGTTTGTAAAACTGCGAATAGCACCTTAAAAACACAATATATGATGTATTCGGTGCTAGATTCTGTCATATAACGCACTTTTGGAGCAAAATCCTGCTCCTGAGCAGATTCACAGAGTCAAAAATTTCTTAACGAGACTCAGAGAAAACGCTGATATCTCGCTGGAACCGCAAAATTTTGTGTATTTGAGGACGGATTCATGCGTATTATGTTGTATTGGATAGATTTATGTGATTTGCGATACTTTGAAACTGCTCAGAATGTGGTAATTTTGACATATTCCAAACTTCATATAACTGCAGAAAGCGCTCCTAAAACACGAAATATGATGTTTTTGTCGATAGATTCATACATACTATGAGGTCCTGAATAGGAATATAAACTTTTTGATTGTAAAAATCTGCGCGGGAAAGCGTGATTTCGACTTATTCCAAAGTTTGTAAAACTGCAAATAGCACTCTAAAAACACGAAATATGATGTATTTGGTGCTAGATTCTGCCATATAACGCACATTTGGAGCAAAATCTTGCTCCTGAGCAGATTTACAGAGTCAAAAATTTTTCAACGATACTCAGAAAAAACGCTGATAACTCGCTGGAAACGCAAAATTTTGTGCATTTGAGGACGGATTCATGCGTATTATGTTGTATTGGATAGATTAATGTGATTTGCGATACTTTGAAACTGCTCAGAATGTGGTAATTTTGACATATTTCAAACTTCATATAACTGCAGATAGCGCTCTAAAAAGACGAAATATGATGTTTTTGTCGATAGATTCATATATATTATGAGGTCCTGAATAGGAATATGAACTTTCTGATTGTAAAAGTCTGCGCGGAAAAGCGTGATTTTGACTTATTCCAGAGTTTGTAAAACTGCAAATAGCACTCTAAAAACACAAAATATGATGTATTTGGTGCTAGATTCTGCCATATAACGCACTTTTGAAGCAAAACCTTGCTTCCGAGCAGATTTACAGAGTCAAAAATTTCTCAACGAGACTCAGAAAAAAAGCTGATAACTCGCTGGAAACGCTGAATCTTGTGCTTCTAAGGACGAATTCATGCGAATTATGTTGTATTGGGTAGATTTATGTGATTTGCGATATCATGAAACTGCTTAGATGTGGTAATTTTGACTTATTTCAAACTTCATTTAACTGCAGATAGCGCTCTGAAAACACGAAATATTATATTTTTGTCGATAGATTCATACATATTATAAGGTCCTGAATAGGAATATGAACTTTTTGATTGTGAAAATCTGCGCGGAAAAGCGTTATTTCGACCTATTCCTGAGTTTGTAAAACTGCAAATAGCACTCTGAAAACACGAAATATGTTGTATTTGGTGCTAGATTCTGCCGTATAACGCTCTTTTGAAGCAAAATCTTGCTTCTGAGCAGATTGACAGAGTCAGGAATTTCTCAACGAGATTCAGAAAAAACGCTGATAACTCGCTGATAACGCAAAATTATGTACATTTGAGGACGGATTCATGCGTATTATGTTGTATTGGATAGATTTATTGTGATTTGCGATACTTTGAAACTGCTCAGAATGTGGTAATTTTGAATTATTCCAAACTTCATATAACTGCAGATAGCGCTTTGAAAACACGAAATATGATGTTTTTTGTTGATAGATTCATCCATATCATAAGGTCCTGAATAGAAATATGAACTTTTCGATTTTGAAAGTCTGCGCTAAAAGCGTGTTTACGACTTATTCCAAAGTTTGTAAAACTACAAATAGCACTCTAAAAACACGAAAATATGATGTATTTGGTGCAAGATTCTGACATATAACGCACTTTTGAAGCAAAATCTTGCTTCTGAGCAGATTTACAGAGTCAAAAATTTCTCAACGAGATTCAGAAAGAACGCTGATAACTCGCTGGAAACGCAAACTTTTGTGCATTTGAGGACAGATTCATGCGTATTATGTTGTATTGGATAGATTAATGTGATTTGCGATACTTTGAAACTGCTCAGAATGTGGTAATTTTGACATATTTCAAACTTCATATAACTGCAGATAGCGCTCTAAAAAGACGAAATATGATGTTTTTGTCGATAGATTCATATATATTATGAGGTCCTGATAGGAATATGAACTTTCTGATTGTAAAAGTCTGCGCGGAAAAGCGTAATTTTGACTTATTCCAGAGTTTGTAAAAACTGCAAATAGCACTCTAAAAACACAAAATATGATGTATTTGGTGCTAGATTCTGCCATATAACGCACTTTTGAAGCAAAACCTTGCTTCTGAGCAGATTTACAGAGTCAAAAATTTCTCAACGAGACTCAGAAAAAAAGCTGATAACTCGCTGGAAACGCAGAATCTTGTGCTTCTAAGGACGAATTCATGCGAATTATGTTGTATTGGGTAGATTTATGTGATTTGTGATATCATGAAACTGCTTAGAATGTGGTAATTTTGACTTATTTCAAACTTCATTTAACTGCAGATAGCGCTCTAAAAACACGAAATATTATATTTTTGTCGATAGATTCATACATATTATAAGGTCCTGAATAGGAATATGAACTTTTTGATTGTGAGAATCTGCGCGGAAAAGCGTTATTTCGACTTATTCCTAAGTTTGTAAAACTGCAAATAGCACTCTGAAAACACGAAATATGTTGTATTTGGTGCTAGATTCTGCCATATAACGCACTTTTGAAGCAAAATCTTGCTTCTGAGCAGATTGACAGAGTCAAGAATTTCTCAACGAGATTCAGAAAAAACGCTGATAACTCGCTGATAACGCAAAATTATGTACATTTGAGGACGGATTCATGCGTATTATGTTGTATTGGATAGATTTATGTGATTTGCGAAACTTTGAAACTGCTCAGAATGTGGTAATTTTGACTTATTCCAAACTTCATATAAACTGCAGATAGCGCTTTGAAAACACGAAATATGATGTTTTTGTCGATAGATTCATTCATATCATGAGGTCCTGAATAGGAATATGAACTTTTCGATTTTGAAAGTCTGCGCAAAAAGCGTGTTTACGACTTATTCCAAAGTTGTAAAACTACAAATAGCACTCTAAAAACACGGGAATATGATGTATTTGGTGCAAGATTCTGACATATAACGCACTTTTGAAGCAAAATCTTGCTTCTGAGCAGATTTACAGAGTCAAAAATTTCTCAACGAGATTCAGAAAGAACGCTGATAACTCGCTGGAAACGCAAACTTTTGTGCATTTGAGGACGGATTCATGCGTATTATGTTGTATTGGATAGATTCATGTGATTTGCGATACTTTGAAACTGCTCAGAATGTGGTAATTTTGACTTATTTCAATCTTCATATAACTGCAGATAGCGCTCTGAAAACACGAAATATGATGATTTTTTGATGAACTCATACATATTATGAGGTCCTGAATAGGAATATGAACTTTTTGATTGTGAATATCTGCGCGGAGAAGCGTGATTTCGACTTAGTCCAGAGTTTGTTAAACTGCAAATAGCACTCTAAAAACACGAAATATGATGTCTTTGGTGCTTGATTCTGCCATATAACGCACTTTTGAAGCAAATCTTGCTTCTGGGTAGATTTACAGAGTCAGAAATTTCTCAACGAGACTCAGAAAAAACGCTGATAACTTGCTGAAAACGCGGAAATTTTGTGCATTTGAGGACGGATTCATGCGTATTATGTTGTATTGGATAGATTCATGTGATTTGCGATACTTTGAAACTGCTCAGAATGTGGTAATATTGACTCATCTCAAACTTTATATGACTGCAGATAGCGCTCTGAAAACACGGGATATGATGTTTTTGTCGAAAAGCGTGATTTCGATTTATTCCAAAGTTTGTAAAACTGCAAATAGCACTTTAAAAACACAATATATGATGTATTTGGTGCTAGATTCTGCCATATAACGCACTTTTGAAGCAAAATCTTGCTTCTGAGCAGATTTACAGAGTCAAAAATTTCTCAACGAGACTCAGAAAGAACGCTGATAACTCGCTGGAAACGCAAACTTTAGTGCAATTGAGGACGGATTCATGCGTATTATGTTGTATTGGATAGATTAATGAGATTTGCGATACTTTGAAACTGCTCAGAATGTGGTAATTTTGACTTATTTCAATCTTCATATAACTGCAGATAGCGCTCTGAAAACACGAAATATGATGATTTTTTGATGGATTCATACATATTATGAGGTACTGATTAAGAATATGAACATTTTGATTGTGAGAATCTGCGCGGAAAAAGCGTGATTTCGACTTATTCCAAAGTTTGTAAAACTGCAAGAAGCACTCTAAAAACACGAAATATGATGTATTTGGTGCTAAATTCTGCCATATAACGCACTTTTGAAGCAAAATCTTGCTTCTGAGCAGATTTACAGAGTCAAAAATTTCTCAACGAGACTCAGAAAAAACGCTGATAACTCGCTGGAAACGCAAAATTTTGTGCATTTGAGGACGGATTCATGCGTATTATGTTGTATTGGATAGATTTATGTGATTAGCGATACTTTGAAACTGCTCAGAATGTGGTAATTTTGACTTATTTCAATCTTCATATAACTGCAGATAGCGCTCTGAAAACACGAAATATGATAATCTCTTGATAGATTCATACATATTATGATGTCCTGAATAGGAATATGAACTTTTTGATCGTGAAAATGAGCGCGGAAAAGCGTGATTTCGATTTATTCCAAAGTTTGTAAAACTGCAAAATAGCACTTCAAAAACACAATATATGATGTATTTGGTGCTAGATTCTGCCATATAACGCACTTTTGAAGCAAAATCTTGCTTCTGAGCAGATTTACAGAGTCAAAAATTTCTCAACGAGACTCAGAAAAAACGCTGATACCTCGCTGGAAACGCAAAATTTTGTGCATTTGAGGACGGATTCATGCGTATTATGTTGTATTGGATAGATTTATGTGATTTGCGATACTTTGAAACTGCTCAGAATGTGTTGATTATGACATATTCCAAACTTCATATAACTGCAGATAGCGCTTTGAAAACACGGAATATGTTTTTTTGTCGATAGATTCATACATACTATAAGGTTCTGAATAGGAATATGAACTTTTTGATTGTGTAAATCTTTTAGGAAAAGCGTGATTTTGACTTATTCCAGAGTTTGCGAAACTGCAAATAGCACTCTGAAAACACAAAATATGATGTATTTGGTGCTAGATTCTGCCATATAATACACTCTTGAAGCAAAATCTTGCTTCTGAGCAGATTTACAGAATCAAAAATTTCTCAACGAAACTCAGAAAAAACGCTCATAACTCACTGGAAACGCAAAATTTTGTGCATTCGAGGACGGATTATTGCGTATTATGTTGTATTGGATAGATTTATGTGATTTGCGATACTTTGAAACCGCTCAGATTGTGGTAATTTTGACCTATTTCAAACTTCATATAACTGCAGATAGCGCTCTGAAAACACGATATATGATGTTTCTGTCGATTCATACATATTATGAGGTCCTGAATAGAAATATGAACTTTTTGATTGTGAAAATTTGCGCGGAGAAGCGTGATTTCGACTTATTCCAAAGTTTGTCAAACTGCAAATAGCACTCTAAAAACACGAAATATGATGCATTTGATGCTTGATTCTGTCATATAACGCACTCTTAAAGCAGAATCTTGCTTCTGCGCAGATTTACAGAGTTAAAAATTTCTCAACGAGACTCAGAAAAAACGCTTATAACTCGCTGGAACGCAAAATTTTTTGCATTTGAGGACGGATTCATGCGTATTATGTTGTATTGAATAGATTTCTGTGATTTGCGATACTTTGAAACTGCTCAGAATGTGGTAATTTTGACTTATTTCAAACTTCATTTAACTGCAGATAGCGCTCTGAAGACACGGAATATGATGTTTTTGTCGATGGATTCATACATATTATGAGGTCCTGTATAGGAATATGAGCTTTTTGATTGTGAAAGTCTTCGCGGAGATGCGTGATTTCGACTTATTCCAAAGTTTGTTAAAACTGCAAATAGCACTCTAAAAACACGAAATATGATGTATTTGGTGCTAGATTCTGCCATATAACGCACTTTTGAAGCAAAACCTTGCTTCTGAGCAGATTTACAGGGTCAAGAATTTCTCTACGAGACTCAGAAAAAACGCTTATAACTCACTGGAATGCAAAATTTTGTGCATTTGAGGACGGATTCATGCGTACTATGTTGTATTGGATAGATTTTATGTGATTTGCGATACTTTGAAACTGCTCAGAATGTGGTAATTTTGACTTATTTCAAACTTCATTTAACTGCAGATAGCGCTCTGAAAACACGGAATATGATGTTTTTGTCGATGGATTCATACATATTATGAGGTCCTGAATAGGAATATGAACTCTTTGATTGTAAAAGTCTGCGCGGAAAAGCGTGATTTTGACTTATTCCAAAGTTTGTAAAACTGCAAATAGCACTCTAAAAACACGAAATATGATGTATTTGGTGCTGGATTCTGCCATATAACGCACTTTTGAAGCAAAACCTTGCTTCTGAGCAGATTTACAGAGTCAAAAATTTCTCAACGAGACTCAGAAAGAAAAAACTCTGATAACTCGCTGGAAACGCAAAATATTGTGCATTTGAGGACGGATTCATGCGTATTATGTTGTATTGGATAGATTTATGTGATTTGCGATACTTTGAAATTGCTCAGAATGTGGTAATTTTGACTTATTTCGAACTTCATATAACTGCAGATAGCGCTCTGAGAACACGAAATATTATATTTTTGTCGATAGATTCATACATATTATAAGGTCCTGAATAGGAATATGAACTTTTTGATTGTGAAAATCTGCGCGGAGGAGCGTTATTTCGACTTATTCCTGAGTTTGTAAAACTGCAAATAGCACTCTGAAAACACGAAATATGTTGTATTTGGTGCTAGATTCTGCCATATAACGCACTTTTGAAGCAAAATCTTGCTTCTGAGCAGATTGACAGAGTCAAGAATTTCTCAACGAGATTCAGAAAAAGCGCTGATAACTCGCTGATAACAAAAAATTAAGTACATTTGAGGACGGATTCATGCGTATTATGTTATATTGGATAGATTTATGTGATTTGCGATACTTTGAAAATGCTCAGAATGTGGTAATTTTGACTTATTCCAAACTTCATATAACTGCAGATAGCGCTTTGAAAACACGATATATGATGTTTCGTTGATAGATTCATACATATCATGAGGTCCTGAATAGGAATATGAACTTTTCGATTTTGAAAGTCTGCGCGAAAAAGCGTGTTTACGACTTATTCCAAAGTTTGTAAAACTGCAAATAGCACTCTAAAAACACAAAATATGATGTATTTGGTGCTAGATTCTGCCATATAACGCACTTTTGGAGCAAAATCTTGCTTCTGAGCAGATTTACGGAATCAAAAATTTCTTAACGAGACTTAGAGAAAACGCTGATGGCTCGCTGGAAACGCAAAATTTTTGTGCATTTGAGGACGGATTCATGCGTATTATGTTGTATTGGATAGATTTATAAGATTTGCGGATACTTGAAACTGCTGAGAATGTGGTAATTTCGACTTATTTCAAACTTCATATAACTGCAGATAGCGCTCTGGAAACACGGAATATGATGTTTTTTTTGATAGATTTATACATATTATGAGGACCTGAATAGGAATATAAACTTTTTGATTGTGAATATCTGCGCGGAGAAGCGTGATTTCGACTTAGTCCAGAGTTTGTTAAACTGCAAATAGCACTCTAAAAACACGAAATATGATGTCTTTGGTGCTAGATTCTGCCATATACACTCTTGAAGCAAAATCTTGCTTCTGAGCAGAATTACAGAATCAAAAATTTCTCAACGAGACTCAGAAAAAACGCTCATAACTCACCGGAAACGCAAAATTTTGTGCATTTGAGGACTGATCAATGCGTATTATGTTGTATTGGATAGATTTATGTGATTTGCGATACTTTGAAACTGCTCAGATTGTGGTAATTTTGACTTATTTCAAACTTCATATAACTGCAGATGGCGCTCTGAAAACACGATATATGATGTTTCTGTCGATTCATACATATTATGAGGTCCTGAATAGAAATATGAACTTTTTGATTGTGAAAATTTGCGCGGAGAAGCGTGATTTCGACTTATTCCAAAGTTTGTGAAACTTCAAATAGCACTCTAAGAACACGAAATATGATGTATTTGATGCTAGATTCTGCCATATAACGCACTCTTAAAGCAGAATCTTGCTTCTGCGTAGATTTAAAGAGTTAAAAATTTCTCAACGAGACTCAGAAAAAACGCTTATAACTCGTTGGAACGCAAAATTTTCTGCATTTGAGGACGGATTCATGCGTATTATATTGTATTGAATAGATTTATGTGATTTGCGATACTTTGAAACTGCTCAGAACGTGGTAATTTTTGACTTATTTCAAACTTCATTTAACTGCAGATAGCGCTCTGAAGACACGGAATATGATGTTTTTGTCGATGGATTCATACATATTATGAGGTCCTGAATAGGAATATGAGCTCTTTGATTGTAAAAGTCTTCGCGGAAGAGCGTGATTTCGACTTATTCCAAAGTTTGTAAAACTGCAAATAGCACTCTAAAAACACGAAATATGATGTATTTGGAGCTAGATTCTGCCATATAACGCACCTTTGAAGCAAAACCTTGCTTCTGAGCAGATTTACAGGGTCAAGAGTTTCTTAACGAGACTCAGAAAAAACGCTTATAACTCGCTGGAATGCGAAATTTTGTGCATTTGAGGACGAATTCATGCGTATTATGTTGTATTGGATAGATTTATGTGATTTGCAATACTTTGAAACTGCTCAGAATGTGGTAATTTTGACTTATTTCAAAACTTCATTTAACTGCAGATAGTGCTCTAAAAACACGGAATATGATGTTTTTGTCGATGGATTCATACATATTATGAGGTCTTGAATAGGAATATGGACTCTTTGATTGTGAAAGTCTGCGCAGAAAAGCGTGATTTTGACTTATTCCAGAGTTTGTAAAACTGCAAATAGCACTCTAAATACAGGAAATATGATGTATTTGGTGCTAGATTCTGCCATATAACGCACTTTTGAAGCAAAACCTTGCTTCTGAGCAGATTTACAGAGTCAAAAATTTCTCAACGAGACTCAGAAAGAACGCTGATAACTCGCTGGAAACGCAAAATTTTGTGCATTTAAGGACGGATTCATGCGTATTATGTTGTATTGGATAGATTTATGTGATTTGCGATACTTTGAAATTGCTCAGAATGTGGTAAATTTTGACTTATTTCAAACTTCATATTACTGCAGATAGCGCTCTGAAAACACGAAATATGATATTTTTGTTGATAGATTCATACATATTATGAGGTCATGAATAGGAATATGAACTTTTTGATCGTTAAAATCTGCGCGGAAAAGCGTGATTCCGACTTATTCCAAAGTTTACAAAACTGCAAATAGCACTCTAAAAACACAAAATATGATGTATTTGGTGCTAGATTCTGCCATATAACGGACTTTTGAAGCAAAATCTTGCTCCTGAGCAGATTTACAGAGTCAAAAATTTCTCAACGAGACTCAGAAAAAACGCTGATAACTTGCTGAAAACGCGAAATTTTGTGCATTTGAGGACGGATTCATGCGTATTATGTTGTATTGGATAGATTCATGTGATTTGCGATACTTTGAGACTGCTCAGAATGTGGTAATATTGACTCATCTCAAACTTTATATGACTGCAGATAGCGCTCTGAAAACACGAAATATGATGTTTTTGTCGATAGACTCATACATATTATGAGGTCCTGAATAGGAATATGACTTTCTTGATTGTGAAAATCTGCGCGGAAAAGCGTGATTTCGATTTATTCAAAAGTTTGTAAAACTGCTAATAGCACTTCAAGAACACAATATATGATGTATTTGGTGCTAGATTCTGCCATATAACGCTGTTTTGAAGCAGAATCTTGCTTCTGAGCAGATTTACAGAGTCAAAAATTTCTCAACGAGACTCAGAAAAAACGCTGATAACTCGCTGGAAACGCAAAATTTTGTGCATTTGAGGACGGATTCATGCGTATCATGTTGTATTGGATAGATTTATGTGATTTGCGATACTTTGAAACTGCTCAGAATGTGGTAATTTTGACTTATTTCAAACTTCATATAACTGCAGATAGCGCTCTGAAAACACGAAATATGATGTTTTTGTCGATAGATTCATACATATTATGAGGTCCTAAGTAGGAATATGAACTTTTTGATAGTGAAAATCTGCGCGGAAAAGCGTGATTTCGACTTATTCCAAAGTTTGTGAAACTGCAAATAGCACTCTAAAAACACAAAATATGATGTATTTGGTGCTTGATTCTGCCATATAATGCACTTTTTGAGCAGAATCTTGCTTCTCAGCAGATTAACAGAGTCAAAAATTTTTCAACGATACCCAGAAAAAACGCTGATAACTCGCTTGAAACGCAAAATTTTGTGCATTTGAGGACGGATTCATGCGTATTATGTTGTATTGGATAGATCAATGTGATTTGCGATACTTTGAAACTGCTCAGAATGTGGTAATTTTGAAATATTTCAAACTTCATATAACTGCAGATGGCGCTCTAAAAAGACGAAATATGATGTTTTTGTCGATAGATTCATATATATTATGAGGTCCTGAATAGGAATATGAACTTTCTGATTGTGAGAATCTGCGCGGGAAAGCGTGATTTCGACTTATTCCAGAGTCTGTGGAACTGCAAATAGCACTCTAAAGACACGAAATATGATGTATTTGGTGCTAGATTCTGCCATATAACGCACTTTTGGAGCATAATCTCGCTTCTTAGCAGATTTACAGAGTCAAAAATTTCTCAACAAGACTCAGAGAAAACGCTGATAACTCGCTGGAAACGCAAATTTTGTGCATTTGAGGACGGATTCATGCGTATTATGTAGTATTGGGTAGATTTATGTGATTTGCGATACTTTGAAACTGCTCTGAATGTGGTAATTTTGACTTATTTCAAACTTCATTTAACTGCAGATAGCTCTCTGAGAACACGAAATATGATGTTTTTGTCGATAGATTCATACATATTATGAGGTCCTAAGTAGGAATATGAACTTTTTGATAGTGAAAATCTGCGCGGAAAAGCGTGATTTCGACTTATTCCAAAGTTTGTGAAACTGCAAATAGCACTCTAAAAACACAAAATATGATGTATTTGGTGCTAGATTCTGCCATATAATGCACTTTTTGAGCAGAATCTTGCTTCTGAGCAGATTTACAGAGTCAAAAATTTCTCAACGAGACTCAGAAAAACCGCTGATATCTCGCTGGAAACGCAAAATTTTGAACATTTGAGGACGGATTCATGCGTATTATGTTGTATTGGATAGATTTATGTGATTTGCGATACTTTGAAACTGCTCAGAATCTGGTAATTTTGACATATTCCAAACTTCATATAACTGCAGATAGCGCTCTGAAAACACGAAATATGATATTTTTCTCGATAGATTTATACATATTATGAGGTCCTGAATAGGAATACGAACTTTTTGATTGTGAAAATCTGCGCGGAAAAGCGTGATTTCGACTTATTCCAAAGTTTGTAAAACTGCAAATAGCACTCTAAAAACATGAAATATGATGTATTTGGTGCTAGATTCTGCCATATAATGCACTTTTGGAGCAAAATCTTGCTTCTGAGCAGATTTACAGAGTCAAAAATTTCTCAACGAGACTCAGAAAAAAACGCTAAAAACTCGCTGGAAACGCAAAATTTTGTGCATTCGAGGACGTATTCATGCGTATTATGTTGTATTGGATAGATTTATGTGATTTGCTATACTTTGAAACTGCTCGGAATGTGGTAATTTTGACTTATTTCAAACTTCATATAACTGCAGATAGCGCTCTGAAAACACGGAATATGATGTTTTTGTCGATAGATTCATACATATTATGAGGTCCTAAATAGAAATATTATCTTTTTGATTGTGGAAATCAGCGCGGAAAAGCGCGATTTTGACTTATTCCAAAGTTTGTAAAACTGCAAATAGCACTCTAAAAACACGAAATATGATGTATTTGGTTTTAGATTCTGCCATATAACGCACTTTTGGAGCTGAATCTTGCTTCTGAGCAGATTTACAGAGTCAGAAATTTCTCAACGAGACTCAGAAAAAACGCTGATAACTCGCTTTTAACGCAAAAGTTTGTGCATTTGAGGACGGATTCATGCGTATTATGTTGTATTGGATGGATTTATGTGATTTGCGATTCTTTGAAACTACTTAGAATGTGGTAATTTTGACATATTTCAAACTTCATATAACTGCAGATAGCGCTCTCAAAACACGAAATATAATGTTTTTGTCGATAGATTCATACATATTATGAGGTCCTGAATAGGAATACGAACTTTTTGATTGTGAAAATCTGCGCGGAAAAGCGTGATTTCGACTAATTCCAAAGTTTGTAAAACTGCAAATAGCACTCTAAAAACATGAAATATGATGTATTTGGTGCTAGATTCTGCCATATAATGCACTTTTGGAGCAAAATCTTGCTTCTGAGCAGATTTACAGAGTCAAAAATTTCTCAACGAGACTCAGAAAAAACGCTAAAAACTCGCTGGAAACGCAAAATTTTGTGCATTCGAGGACGTATTCATGCGTATTATGTTGTATTGGATAGATTTATGTGATTTGCGATACTTTGAAACTGCTCGGAATGTGGTAATTTTGACTTATTTCAAACTTCATATAACTGCAGATAGCGCTCTGAAAACACGGAATATGATGTTTTTGTCGATAGATTCATACATATTATGAGGTCCTAAATAGAAATATTATCTTTTTGATTGTGGAAATCAGCGCGGAAAAGCGCGATTTTGACTTATTCCAAAGTTTGTAAAACTGCAAATAGCACTCTAAAAACACGAAATATGATGTATTTGGTTTTAGATTCTGCCATATAACGCACTTTTGAAGCTGAATCTTGCTTCTGAGCAGATTTACAGAGTCAGAAATTTCTCAACGAGACTCAGAAAAAACGCTGATAACTCGCTTTTAACGCAAAAGTTTGTGCATTTGAGGACAGATTCATGCGTATTATGTTGTATTGGATGGATTTATGTGATTTGCGATTCTTTGAAACTACTTAGAATGTGGTAATTTTGACATATTTCAAACTTCATATACCTGCAGATAGCGCTCTCAAAACACGAAATATAATGTTTTTGTCGATGGATTCATACATATTATTAGGTCCTGAATAGGAATATGAACTTTTTGATTGTGAAAATCTGCGCGGAAAAGCGTGATTTCGACTTATTCCAGAGTTTGTAAAACTGCAAATAGCACTCTAAAAACACGAAATATGATGTATTTGGTGCTGAATTCTTCCATATAACGTACTTTTGAAGCAAAATCTTGCTTCTGAGCAGATTTACAGAGTCAAAAATTTCTCAACGAGACTCAGAAAAAACACTGATAACTCGCTGGAAACGCAAAATTTTGAGCATTTAAGGTCGGATTTATGCGTATTATGTTGTATTGGATAGATTTATGTGATTTGCGATACTTTGAAACAGCTCAGAATGTGGTAACTTTTACATATTCCAAACTTCATAGAACTGCAGATAGCGCTCTGAAAACACTAAATATGATGTTTTTGTCGATAGATCCATACATATTATGAGGTCCTGAATAGGAATACGAACTTTTTGATTGTGAAAATCTGCGCGGAAAAGCGTGATTTCGACTTATTCCAAAGTTTGTAAAACTGCAAATAGCACTCTAAAAACATGGAATGTGATGTATTTGGTGCTAGATTCTGCCATATAACGCACTTTTAAAGCAAAATCTTGCTTCTGAGCAGATTTATAGGGTCAAAAATTCCTCAACGAAACTCAGAAAAAACGCTGATAACTCGCTGGAAACGCAAAATTTCGTGCATTTAAGGACGGATTCATGCATATGATGTTGTATTAGATAGATGTATGTGATTGGCGATACTTTGAAACTGCTCAGAATGTGGTAATTTTGACATATTCCAAACTTCATATAACTGCAGATAGCGCTCTGAAAACACAAAATATGATGTTTTTGTCGATAGATTCATACATATTGTGAGGTCCTGAATAGGAATATGACTCTTTTGATTGTGAAAATCTGCGCGGAAAAGCGTGATTTCGACTTATTCCAGAGTTTGTAAGACTGGAAATAGCACTCTGAAAACACGAAATACGATGTATTTGGTGCTAGATTCTGCCATATAACGTACATTTGAAAAAAAATCTTGCTTCTGAGCAGATTCAGCGAGTCTAAAATTTCTCAACGAGACTCAGGAAAAACGCTGATAAATCGCTGGAAACGCAAAATTTTGTGTGCGTTTGAAGACGGATTCATGCGTATTATGTTGTATTGTATAGATTTATGTGATTTGCGATACTTTGAAACTGCTCAGAATGTGGTAATTTTGACATATTCCAAACTTCATATAACTGCAGATAGCGCTCTGAAAACACGAAATATGATGTTTTTGTCGATTGATTTATACATATTATGAGGTCCTGAATAAGAATGCGAACTTTTCAATTGTAAAAAATCTGCGCGGAAAAGCGTGATTTCGACTTATTCCCAAGTTTGTAAAACTGCGAATAGCACTCTAAAAACATGAAATATGATGTATTTGGTGCTAGATTCTGCCATATAACGCACTTTTGGAGCAAAATTTTGCTTCTGAGCAGATTTACAGAGTCAAAAAATTTCTCAACAAGACTCAGGAAAAACGCTGATTACTCGCTGGAAACGCAAAATTTTGTGCATTTGAGGACGAATTCATGCGTAATATGTTGTATTGGATAGACTTCTGTGATTCGCGATACTTTGAAACTGCTCAGAATGTGGTAATTTTGACTTATTTCAAACCTCACATAACTGCAGATAGCACTCTAAAAACACGGAATATGATGTTTTTGTCGATAGATTCATACATATTATGAGGTCCTGAATAGGAATACGAACTTTGTGATTGTGGAAATCTGCGCGGAGAAGCGTGATTTTGACTAATTCCAAAGTTCGTAAAACTGCAAATAGCACTCTAAAAACACGAAATATGATGTATTTGGTGCTAGATTCTGCCATATAACGCACTTTTGAAGCAAAATCTTGCTTCTGAGCAGATTTAGAGAGTCAAAAATTTCTTAACGAGACTCAGAAAAAACGCTCATAACTCGCTGGAACGCAAAATTTTTGCATTTGAGAACGGATTCATGCGTATTATGTTGTATTGGATAGATTTATTGCGATACTTTGGAACTGCTCAGAATGTGGTAATTTTGACTTATTTCAAACTTCATTTAACTGCAGATAGCGCTCTGAAAACACGGAATATGATGTTTTTGTCGATGGATTCATACATATTATGAGGTCCTGAATAGAAATATGAGCATTTTGATTGTTAAAGTCTTCGCGGATAAGCGAGATTTCGACTTATTCCAGAGTTTGTAAAACTGCAAATAGCACTCTAAAAACACGAAATATGATGTATTTGGTGCTAGATTCTGCCATATAACGCACTTTTGAAGCAATACCTTGCTTCTGAGCAGATTTACAGGGTCAAAAATTTCTCAACGAGACTCAGAAAAAAATCTGATAACTCACTGGAATCGCAGAATCTTGTGCATTTGAGGACGGTTTCATGCGTATTATGTTGTATTGGATAGATTTATGTGATTTGCGATATTTTGAAACTGCTCAGAATCTGGTAATTTTGACTTATTTCGAACTTCATTTAACTGCAGATAGCGCTCTGAAAACACGAAATATGATATTTTTGTCGATAGATTCATACATATTATGAGGTCCTGAATAGGAATATAAACTTTTTGATTGTGAAAATCTGCGCGGAGAAGCGTTATTTCGACTTATTCCAAAGTTTGTAAAACTGCAAATAGCACTCTGAAAACACGAAATATGATGTATTTGGTGCTAGATTCTGCCATATAACGCACTTTTAAAGCAAAATCTTGCTTCTGAGCAGATTGACAGAGTCAAGAATTTCTCAACGAGATTCAGAAAAAACGCTGATAACTCGCTGGTAACGCAAAATTATGTACACTTGAGGACGGATTCATGCGAATTATGTTGTATTGGATAGATTTATGTGATTTGCGATACTTTGAAACTGCTCAGAATGTGGTAATTTTGACTTATTCCAAACTTCATATAACTGCAGATAGCGCTCTGAAAACACGAAATATGATGTTTTTGTGTATAGATTCATACATATCATGAGGTCCTGAATAGGAATATGAACTTCTCGATTTTAAAAATCTGCGCGGAAATCGTGTTTACGACTTATTCCAAAGTTTGTGAAACTGCAAATAGCACTCTAAAGACACAAAATATGATGTATTTGGGGCAAGATTCTGCCATATAACGCACTTTTAAAGCAAAATCTTGCTTCTGAGCAGATTTACAGAGTCAAAAATTTCTCAACGAGACTCAGAAAGAACGCTTATAACTCGCTGGAAACGCAAACTTTTGTGCATTTGAGGACGGATTCATGCGTATTATGTTGTATTGGATAGATTTATGTGATTTGCGATACTTTGGAACTGCTCAGAATGTGGTAATTTTGACTTATTTCAATCTTCATATAACTGCAGATAGCGCTCTGAAAACACGAAATATGATGATTTTTTGATGGATTCATACATATTATGAGGTACTGTATAGGAATATGAACTTTTTGATTGTGAATATCTGCGCGGAGAAGCGTGATTTCGACTTAGTCCAAAGTTTGTTAAACTGCAAATAGCACTCTGAAAACACGAAATATGATGTCTTTGGTGCTAGATTCTGACATTTAACGCAATTTTGAAGCAAAATCTTGCTTCTGAGCAGATTAACAGAGTCAAAAATTTCTTAACGAGACTCAGAAAAAACGCTGATAACTCGCTGAGAACGCGGAATTTTGTGCATTTGAGGACGGATTTATGCGTATTATGTTGTATTGGATAGATTCATGTGATTTGCGATACTTTGAAACTGCTCAGAATGTGGTAATATTGACTCATCTCAAACTTTATATGACTGCAGATAGCGCTCTGCAAACACGGGATATGATGTTTTTGTCGATAGATTCATACATATCATGAGGTCCTGAAAAGGAATATGAACTTTTTGATTGTAAAAATCAGCGCGGAAAAGCGTGATTTCGATTTATTCCAAAGTTTGTAAAACTGCAAATAGCACTTTAAAAACACAATATATGATGTATTTGGTGCTAGATTCTGCCATATAACGCACTTTTGAAGCAAAATCTTGCTTCTGAGCAGATTCACAGAGTCAAAAACTTTCTCAACGAGACTCAGAAAAAACGCTGATACTTCGCTGGAAACGCAAAATTTTATGCATTTGAGGACGGATTCATGCGTAATATGTTGTATAGGATGGATTCATGTGATTTGCGATACTTTAAAACTGCACAGAATGTGGTAATTTTGACTTATTTCAAACTTCATATAACTGCAGATAGAGCTCTGAAAACACTAAATATAATGTTTTTGTCGGAAGATTCGTACATATTATTTGGTCCTGAATAGGAATATGAACTTTTTGATTGTGAAAATCTGCGCGGGAAGGCGTGATTTCGACTAATTCCAAAGTTTGTAGAACTGCAAATAGCACTCTAAAAACACGAAATATGATGTATTTGGTGATAGATTCTGCCATATAACGCATTTTTGGAGCAGAATCCTGCTTCTAAGCAGATTTACGGAGTCAAAAATCTCTCAACGAGACTCAGAAAAAGCGCTGATAACTCGCTGGTAACGCAAAATTTTGTGCATTTGAGGACGGATTCATGCGTATTATGTTGTATTGGATAGATTTATGTGATTTGCGATACTTTGAAACTGCTCAGAATGTGGTAATTTTGACTTATTTCAAACTTCATATAACTGAAGAATGCGCTCTGAAAACACGAAATATGATGTTCTTGTCGATAGATTCATACATATTATGAGAACCTAAGTAGGAATGTGAACTTTTTGATTGCGAAAATTTGCGCGGAAAAGCGGGATTTCGACTTATCCCAAAGTTTGTGAAACTGCAAATAGCACTCTAAAAACACGAAATATGATGTATTTTGTGCTAGATTCTGCCATATAACGCACTTTTGAAGCAAAATCTTGCCTCTGAGCAGATTTACAGAGTCAAAAATTTCTCAACGAGACTCAGAAAAAACGCTGATGACTTACTGGAAACGCAGAATCTTGTTCATTTGAGGACGGATCCATGCGTATTATGTTGTATTGGATAGATTTATGTGATTTGCAATACTTTGAAACTGTTCAAAATGTGGTAATTTTGACTTATTTCAAACTCCATATAACTGCAGATAGCGCTCTGAAAACACGGAATATGATGTTCTTGTCGATGGATTCATACATATCATGACGTCCTGAATAGGAATGCGAACTTTTTGATTGTGAAAATCTGCGCGGAAAAGCGTGATTTCGACTTCTTCCAAAGTTTGTGAAACTGCAAGTAGCACTCTAAAAAACACGAAATATGATGTATTTGGTGCTAGATTCTGCCATATAACGCACTTTTGAAGCAAAATCTTGCTTCTGAGCAGATTCACGGAGTCAAAAATCTCTCAACGAGACTTAGAAAAAGCGCTGATAACTTGCTGGTAACGCAAAATCCTGTGCATTTGAGGACGGATTCATGCGTATTATGTTGTATTGGATAGATTTATGTGATTTGCGATACTTTGAAACTGCTCAGAATGTGGTAATTTTGAGTTATTCCAAACTCCATATAACTGCAGATAGCGCTCTGAAAACACGAAATATGATGTTCTTGTCGATGGATTCATACATATTATGAGGTCCTGAATAGGAATGTGAACTTTTTGATTGTGAAAATCTGCGCGGGAAAGCGTGATTTCGACTTATTCCAAAGTTTGTGAAACTGCAAATAGCACTCTGAAAACACCAAATATGATGTATTTTGTGCTAGATTCTGCCATATAACGCACTTTTGAAGCAGAATCATGCTTCTGAGCAGATAAACACAGTCAAAAATCTCTCAACGAGACTCAGAAAAAAACGCTGATAACTCGCTGGAAGCGCCAAATTTTGTGCACCTGAGGACGGGTTCATGCGTATTATGTTGTATTAGATAGATTTATGTGATTTGCGATACTTTGAAACTGTTCAGTATGTGGTAATTTTGACTTATTTCAAACTTCATATAACCGCAGATAGCGCTCTTTAAGCACGAAATATGATGTTTTTGTCGATAGATTCATACATATTATGAGGTCCTGAATAGGAATATAAACTTTTTGATTGTAAAAATCTGCGCGGAAAAGCGTGATTTTGACTTATTTCAATGTCTGTAAAACTGCAAATAGCACTCTAAAAACACGAAATATGATGTATTTGGTGCTAGATTTTGCCATATAACGCACTTTTGAAGCAAAATTTTCTCCTGAGCAGATTTACAGAGTCAAAAATTTCTCAACGAGACTTAGAAAAATCGCTGATAACTCGCTGGAAACGCAGAATTTTGTGCATTTGAGGACGGATTCATGCGTATTATGTTGTATTGGATAGATTTATGTGATTTGCGATACTCTGAGACTGCTCAGAATGTGGTAATTTTGACTTATTTCTAACTTCATATAACTGCAGATAGCGCTCTGAAAACACGAAATATGATGTTTTTGTCGATGGATTCATACATATTATGAGGTCCTGAATAGAAATGTAAACTCTTTGATTGTGAAAATTTGCGCAAGAAAGCGTGATTCCGACTTATTCCAAAGTTTGTGAAACTGCAAATAGCACTCTGGAAACACGAAATATGATGTATTTCGTGCTAGATTCTGCCATATAACGCACTTTTGAAGCAAAATCTTGCTTCTGAGCAGTGTTACAGAGTCAAAAATCTCTCAACGAGACTCAGAGAACGCGCTGATAACTCGCTGGTGACGCAAAATTTTGAGCATTTGAGTACGGATTCATGCGTATTATGTTGTATTGGATAGATTTATGTGTTTTGCGATACTTTGAAACTGCTCAGAATGTGGTAATTTTGACTTATTTTAAACTTTATATAACTGCAGATAGCGCTCTGGAACAGAGTCTAAAATTTCTCAACGAGACTCAGAAAAACGCTGATAACTCGCTGGAAGCGCAAAATTCTGTGCACCTGAGGACGGGTTTATGCGTATTATGTTGTATTGGATAGATTTATGTGATTTGCGATACTTTGAAACTGTTCAATATGTGGTAATTTTGACTCATTTCAAACTTCATATAACCGCAGATAGCGCTCTGGAAACACGAAATATGATGTTTTTGTCGATAGATTCATACATATTATGAGGTCCCGAATAGGAATATGAACTTTTTGATTGTGAAAATCTGCGCGGAAAAGCGTGATTTCGACTTATTCCAGAGTTTGTAGAACTGCAAAAAGCACTCTAAAAACACGAGATATGATGTATTAGGTGATAGATTCTGCCATATAACGCACTTTTGAAGCAATATCTTGCTTCTGAGCAGATTTACAGAGTCAAAAATTCCTCAACGGGACTCAGAAAAAACGCTAATAACTCGCTGGTTACGCAAAAATTTGTGCATTTGAGGACGGATTCATGCGTATTATGTTGTATTGGATAGATGCATGTGATTTGCGATACTTTGAAACTGCTCAGAATGTGGTAATTTTGACTTATTTCAAACTTTACATAACTGCAGATAGCGCTCTGAAAACACGAGATATGATGTTCTTGTTGATAGATTCATACATATTATGAGGTCCTGACTAGGAATATGAACTTATTGATTGTAAAAATCTGCGCGGAGGAGCGTGATTTTTACTTATTTCAAAGTCTGTAAAACTGCAAATAGCACTCTAAACACACGAAATATGATGTATTTGGTGCTAGATTCTGCCATATAACGCACTTTTGAAGCAAAATCTTGCTTCTGAGCTGATTTACTGAGTCAAAAATTTCTCAACGAGACTCAGAAACAACGCTGATAACTCGCTTGAAACGCAAAATTTTGTGCATTTGAGGACGGATTCATGCGTATTATGTAGTATTGGATAGATTCATGTGATTTGCGATACTTTGAAACTGCTCAGAATGTGGTAACCTTGACTTATTTCAAACTTCAT